>CM033998.1:51379821-51391655 GCA_019603395.1 Cyrtorhinus lividipennis | reverse complement strand
AAAACCTCTGAGGCGGCCGGAGCCGGACGGAGCATCCACACGTACGGGAAAACCAGGAGGCTTTGGCCAGAGGGTTCGACACGCGAGAGGCCTTTCGAGGAAAACTGTGAAAAAATTAACGAGGAGCTACGACCACTGTGACGATACTCGAGCGATACCTACAACCGATCACCTCATACACGTGAAGGAAGGGGTTCAATTCTGGGAACCGCAACCCCGGCCTCAGGTAGCAGGTAGCCAGGCCTTTCCAAAAATTGGAAAGGCCTGGCGGCCTGTTCGGTCCGCCTCAACTGAAGGTCTCGACCCGTCCACACGGTCCGTCGGCCGAAGAGGAATCGATCAACGAGGAATCCTCTATGGAATCCTCTCCGGAATCCTCAACGTGTGTACCCGGCCCAAAAGTATTTTCCCTCACTGTTTTCAGACATTCCACACTCCCTGTGTTTGCCCCTATTCTCATCATGCTCGGAATTTGCAGCGATTTCTTATTTAGAAGTACAAACAAAGGCCAGTTAAAGTACCTAAAACAGCAAATAAAGCCTTTGATTGCTCAATTGCGTTAAATTTCTGTTGCCTCCACCATTGTGCAGTCAGTGTCACCAGACTTCCAATACAGGGTCTACCAGCTCGACCACGGACTGTGACGCCTCAATTTCGAAAATCAGTCCTCAACATCCTGCCTCACTTAATGAACAATGAATCCAATGAGCTCGTCAAAATGTTACGAGATTTCGACATTATATACCCCGCGTGAATTCCGTTTCCGTCGATTCCTCAACTCAAAACTCACACGACACACGCTAGCCCCTTCCAGTTGCACGCCAATAAAGTGATTACTGAGCGAGCCTTGGGACTCTAGATTGGCCCAATTATCCCAACAATCCTCTGTGAACAAAAAGTCTAATTACATATTCTCCTAACGTAATGCGGTTGGCCTCTACGATTGCCTCGAGCATCCTGTGCGCGCACAGCGGTGAAAATCACGCTGACTCCATTTTCTTCTTCAATGTAACAGACACCAAATATACTGTGTAAAACGATCAGTTCACCAGATGGCTGGTTTTGGTTTTTATGCAAAAATTCAATCCCTCCGATTCGCCCCAAATTTTTTTTCTGGACGTTTCAAGGTGTCTAAATCAAAATTAGCAAATCTCCGTCTGCCGTTCGCCGTCCGCCGTCTACGCCGAATTTGGTAGTAGAAATTTTTCCAAAAATCGGAAATTCCGGTCAGGGGTCCGTTTCTGGCTTTGGTTGGTCCTCGAAACTTTTCAACCTGATCGGACCAAATTTAGGTAGGGTAGGGGTCAAAATGTGAATTTTGAAAAATGGATTTTCGAGATTTTCTACAATCTAGGTGTGTGAGGCATCATTTTCCACTAAATTCTGGAGACTGAATCCAATGCAAAGGGCCCCGGAACGACTGGCGCCCTCTGGATGAGGCTATGGGTCAAAATTGGTGTCCATTTACCCATTTCGAATGAGAGTTTTCGACATTCCTGGTACCTAGGCGTGTGGGGTATCATTTTCCACTAAATTTTGGACGCTGAATCCAATGAAAAGGGCTTTGGAACAATTTGGGCCCTCTGGATGAGGCTATGGGTCAAAATTGGTGTCTATTTACCCATTTCGAATGAGTGTTTTCGAGATTCCTGGTACCTAGGCGTGTGGGGTATAATTTTCCACTAAATTTCGGACGCTGAATCCAATAAAAAGGGCTTCGGAACAATTTGGGCCCTCTGGATGAGGCTATGGGTCAAAATTGGTGTCTATTTACCCATTTTGAATGTGTGTTTTCGAGATTCCTGGTACCTAGGCTTTTCTCACCAAGAAAGTTCAAGAGAAGTAATGGGTCAAATTGGGTATTTGTTACCCGATTTGAATATGTTATTTCGGGATTTCTGCTACCTAGGCGTGTGGGGTATCATTTTCCACTAAATTTTGGACGCTGAATCGATTAGAATGAGTCTCCATGGATAAGGTTATTAGTCAAAATGGGTAACCGGTAGGAATTTGCAGCGTTTTATTGTCGAATCTGAGTAGACTAATTTTTTTAGAAAACCAGGAGAGAAACACAATTAATAATAATGATCGATGGGACATTGGTCCGATTAATATCTTGATCATCAGACACGCCTTGGCTGGAATATTCTTACTGTCTGACCAATCTCAGGCTAGTTACACACACACCGATTTCGGACGATCGATGAAAAATTGATCGATATCTTATAGGTAACAAATGCTTGCAGACACAAGATATTCACCGGCAGAACCACAGATGACAGAAGATGAGAAGATGATGCTTACTCCAGGACTGAGTAGGGTTGTAGGTCCCATGTTTGTACGAGCTAATGTCAGTAGGCAAGACTAATTTCCAATTATTTATAAATTGAACAAAAATGTTTCAAGGTATTCCACTTGAAGACAGTAATGGGGAGTCGCTGATGTCAAAAATGCTACCAAACATTTATTCCCATTTTGTGTCTGGTCGAATATGGGCCAATTTGGGTCACTAGTGAGATTTCCTCGTTAATCTTGTCGCTGAATCGCTTGTCAAGATTATGGTTCCTATCGTTACTCCTTGAAACCCACACAGCTCCGAGCAAATTGTAACGCGACACGATCCGTCATCGCTTAAGGTCCAAGGCGAAGAAGGAAATAAATTGAAAGCCTACTCCTTTAACGATAGCGACATGTGGTTACTTTTGTATACAAGCGCGAGCCAGGAGAGCGATATTATTAAAAATAAATAACCGGGTTTCGTATTCTCAAACGCCAGCGATAATCAAATTAATTACAAGCTGTGCTCGCGCCTTAGTGCAGATGGTGCGGCAAAAGGTATCATTATGTTGCCACCTTCTTCCATTTTCTGCTCATCGAATCTTATTGCAGCTTTGTTGAGTCTTGTGTCACGGATGTTGCGCCACGGTTGCGTGAACTGAGCGAAACTTGCAATTTTTCGACGGGTTACTGGCATCTGATTTGCGTTTTTGCGTGCTCCAGAATCGAGATGCAGTTAAAACGGAATGCACTTTTCCCGCAATCATGAACGCTCATCAGAATCAACTTCCGCACGGAATCTTTCTTCGTATGGGTGTCAGGTGGAAACGGGTTAGTAGATAATGGTCATCAACCGCGAACAAACGTACGACCTTCGGTGCTTATTTCCCTGTGATTTGTATCTAACAACCAGTGAAAAGTCAGCAACTTCAGCTACTAACGCTCAACAGTCAGGTGGTCAGGCAAATCCAAAAATCCTGAATGGAGAAACATGCTGCTACGGAATATCTTCTTTTCTCATACTTCGGGCTTACCATTTTCGGAAACTTTGGGCCCAATTGGCCCAAATTTGTAAAGAACAATGAGTCAAAATGTGTTCTTTAAAACTGGATTTTCAGAATTTTTTGGGTAGTAGGCGTGTGGGGCATCATATTCTACTAAATCTTGGACGCTGACTCTGTTGCCATGAGTCCTGGACACCCATCACTGTTTTTTCCATACTGTTACTCCATGGAATAATCAATGATCCTTGTATCCCTTCCAATCCATGCAAAGCAATCCAACGCCATTTCCCTTTTGGTTGCTTATTTCATGAATAATCACCCTATTTTCATGTAGAGAGTCTCTAATTTGCCTCAAACATTTTTTCTGGGCATTTCAAAGTTGTCTGAATCAAAATAAGCAAATGTCCGTCCACCATCCACGCCGTTATTCGTATGAGAAAATTATCTAAAAAATTTGAAATTTTGGTCAGGGACCCTTCCAGGCTCTAGTTGGTCCTCAAAACGTTTCACCCCGATCGGGCCAAATTTAGGGGAGGGGTTGAAATGTCATTTTCGAAAAATAGATCTTTGAGATTTTTGGCGATGTAGGCGTGTGAGGTATCATTTTCGACTAAATTTTGGACGTTGAATCCAATAAGACGGGTCCCGGAACGATTGGCACCCACCAGAAGAGGTTATGGGTCAAAATGGCTATCAAGCTACCCATTTCGAATGTGGGTTATCAAGATTTCTGGTACTTAGACCTGTGGGATATCTTTTTCCACTAAATTTAGGACGCTGAATCGTTTGGAATGAGTCTCCATGCATCTGCTCCGAGAATAACCAACCCCTTGAGAAAGAATTCGCAGCCTTTATTCATACTGCCCGTGAGCTAAAAAAACCACCAAATCAGTGTACAGTAATGGTCTCTTTATAATAGCAACAATATTTGGCCATTCAGAAACTTCACATTCCTTATTGTTCCAGATAGAACTGAAGTCATCCCGCTTTGTCAGATCCTTTGATATAGGTCTTTGGACCGTCCCGGGAAAAAACTGGATACTCTGAATGGGCCCTGAGAGATCGGTGAACTGTGTCCTGCATGGTGAATTAGAGAGATGTTTCAAGCCCACACGTACACGATCTTGCCTTTCAAAAAATCGAATCGGACTCTCCTTGGATTACCTTTGGCTTCGGAAATCAATTCCATCAGCGAATCACATTATTCGAGGGTTCGGTTCGCACCTTTTCATTCGAATCTTTTCCGTTCGGGTTTCACATTTCTCATAGGATTCCTCTCCTTTCCTATTGAACGAATTATCATCTCCCGTCAAAGGAGACATGAATCCCAAGCGGTGTACCCTTCTTTGGAGCATTTCTCAGCGGAAATTCCAGAAGATTAGCGGTTTTTCTATTTCTAGCGTAATTATTTATTATCCTGAGTGACCTATACTCCCACTTATGGTGAAGGCATTGCGAGACCAACCAAAACTCAGGGTGACCGATCCTTCGAAAACGCTGCCAATTTTTTCACAGGATTGGTTATTCTTTGGACCAGGAACATGGAGGTTCATCCCAATCGATTCAGCGTCCAAAATTTAGTTGAAAATGATACCCCACACACCAAAATTGCTGGATATCTCAAAAATCCATTTTTCGAAAAACACATTTTGACCCCTACCCCTCAAAATTGTTGGTTGAAAGAACTGCAAAGGGTTTTATGTTTACTCCGCGCATCAGTCTTCCTCAGAATGATGGCTTTCTCTGCAGAAGAAGTATGAATTTGGTGATTTCGCTCTTAACCTCCAATTTCCTGCCAAAATAATCGTGGCCCCATAGTTTACCTACCCACGACGCTTACCGCATCGATAAATTATGTTTACTTTAGCGTTGGTGAGAAAAATGGGTTGGATACCTAGACATGGATCATTTCAAAAAACGCGTGTGACCCTTAGGGTCTATCCATTTTTCAGCGACGCCTCGCCAATCACCCCAATTAGTTCGAAAGAGAGCCCAATTAGAAGAGGCTTTTACAACGAAATTACAACTTGGGAAATACGCCCAACTCGAAAACGAGGGCAGATGTTACTCTAAAGGGCACTAAACGGAGTGGAAGAGCTAACTCGAGATCGTCAGGGTTGTTTTGGGGTAAATAGTGACAGGTAGATTGCAATTAGGGCAATTTACTCCTCTTGGACAAACTTTGACTGGTAGGCCGCCAGTGTCATCGTCGAAAGTTTTTGATGATTGTGGTTGCTCAGTGGTTAGTAGTTTTGCAAAATAATTATTTTTCGTCGCAAATCGCTCGGCTTTACCAAACTGGCAATCATTCGAAATCGTTTCGCCGATTTTGTCGCCTGCTAATTCACCATGTTCCTCAACAAATCGTTGAAAAAGGGAAACAGATCACGATATGACTATTATTGTGGTATTTCGTTCAATAAAACTTTAAGATGAGGTCGTTTTTGATGGGTTTATATCTTGAATAGTCAACGTATGTTTTCATGCAAAAAGTCAATCTCTCCGATTTGCCTCAAAAATTTTTTCTGGGCGTTTCAAGGTGTCTAGACCTTGAGAAGCAAATGTCAATCCACCGTCAGCGCCGTTTTTAGTAGTGGAAAATTTTCTAAAAATCTGAATTTTTTGTGAGGTTTCCGGCTTTAGTTAAAAAAATAATAAAAAAATAAAAAAAAATAAAAAAAAAAAAAAACCTTGAAATTTTTTAGCCCATTTGGACTAAATTTGGGAGAACGGAGGGGGTCAGAATGTGTTTTTTGAATAATGGATTTTTGAGATTTTGGTTGATCTAGGCGTGTAGAGTATCTGACTAAATTTAGGACGCTGAATCCAATGGGGTGGATCCCAGAACGATTGGCGCGCACCGGAAGAGGTTATGGATCAAAATGGGTATTTATCTACCCATTTCAAAATTTGGTTTTCGAGATTTCTGGTGCCTAAGCGTGTGGGGTATCATTTTCGACTAAATTTTGGACGCTGAATCGATTAGAATGAGTCCGAGACACTATACACTCATTGTTTTCCCCATACTCCAGGCCCGAGGATTTTGTTTCTAAATGCATAATTTTTCAGTTACTAACGTCTAACATATATCTTAATGGCCATGGAGCCTAGCCGATCTTGAAATGTGGTAATCAGCATTTTGGAAGTACTTCCCGTGCAAATGGCAGCGTTTGAGGTTCAAACCTTCTCGTTGGCTATATTAAGTTGTCCACACAACTTCGTATAAATTCCTATTGCTCATTTACTTCGTAAACTTAACAGGGATTATAATTTAACACGTACACATCGTGAATGTCAACTACTTTAAGGCTGTTGGCCAAACTGAGCGCTAGTTGAGCTTGATTTTCAATGTTAAACATATTATTCTGTTTCAAAATGCGCACTCATGAACGCGCATGGTATCTTCAAAATAATAGGGAAAATTTGATTTATTGACAATATCAGTTCACGCCAAATTATCGGTGTTTCTTTTCTGAACTTCATACATGAAATGAACCAGTTCATATTTACCTTTGGGTTTATGTGGATAAAACTAGATATAAAAGGCAAACATTAGTCACTTGAACTAGGTATATTCACCAAAAACGAGTTTGACAAACCAGAACGGAGTGACGCCAAGCGTCAGCAAAAGGGAAAAGCAAGGTGGCCTCGCAGTGTTGACAACTGCGAGGGGAACTTCATTAATATTTATATAACGATATAAATTGGTATAAATTGTTGTACTTAAATGATTGTATCTGAGAGAATAGTGTTCTTCTTTATTTGCTTGAGGTTTTCACTTCTATCAGGAAGGCTAGGTCATTTCTCAACAAAGTAAGGCTATTACCGATTTAGCAGTTGATCCTCCACTCGCTAGGTGGGTACACGGACCAATTGAGCTGTCCCGGAGTGGTCAAATATTTAACGGTTCACAATTTGCCGAAGACTTCGAATGTTGAGTGAATATTCTCCGCAACTTGGCTGAAAAGTGGGAGAGAAACTTAGGAAATGCTAATCGCGTCCCTAAAACGATGGAAAAATATAAAATAGACGAGTAGTCAATACAAGTACAGAAAGATCGCGTTATTTCTGTCTTCCTTCTTAAACATTTCTTTAACGAAGACAATCTTAACCAGAGCAATGGTAACTACGTACAGGTCTTTGTAGGACTTATTACTCTACCGTGATAATTTTCGCTTCTCCTTGATCCTGCCCGGCTGACCACACCGAGCGTCACATTTGAATCGTCTTCAACGCGGTTCCATTCATTAGTGGCCTCTTGCGAAGAGGACTCGAACTACCCATAAACTCGGGTTTTATCCCGTGATTCAGTGGGTCTGTCGTTATTGGAGAGCCGCGAGTATTAACTTGTTGGAGGATCATCTTCGCCGAGACCCACGAGTTATAACCTTGTTAGTGCGGCCACTGGCACCAGATGTTTGTTTAGTCAATGAATTATTGCTGGGTTGGGCGGGGCCTAGTATCTACTCGAAGCTGATGAAGAAAATAAGTAACTCTTGATATGAAAGTTGTACTGAGTTGAACTTGTTCTGCATCAAAGGGGAATACACCAAGTTGTCTTTGATTTCGTCTCAAGTCAACATTTAGGTAAATTGGGACAGTCATTCCCTCAAACAACCTACGTAATAGTATTGAAAGTTTTCCTCTTCAACTCGAACACGTTTTAGAGATTTATGTCAATCGATTCCACCTCTGAACATGTCGAAACCCACACCATGGACAGGTGCCGAACCAAAATACCTTTCGAGCAACATCCAAAGGGGGAAAACTAAAAAACATAATTTCAATGATCGCGATTTGTTTAATTATTGTTTCATAAATGATATTGAGGGTATATACGTGTAAAATCCTTCCTACATGACTCCCTCCCCGTTTGCAAACATTGTATTACCTCGTTTTGAAGGTTATGTGCAACGTAGGAAAAATGAAAATTACGAGGATTTTTGGTAGTAAATACAGATAAATAAAACCATATATGAAAAAAGCGGTGGTCAGACCGCAAATGACTAGAATATGGTGGTAAAACAATACATGTTAACCGGGAAACATTTGGAGAAAAAACGGATTATTGAGAAACACATAGTGAGGATAGTAACTAAAAAACGTTGCAAATTCTTACACAGGGGTTGGTTATTCCTCAGACCAGGCGCATGGAGACTCGTTTCTTCAACATGAGGAAAGTTGGGAAAACAGTGAGTGTGGCGGGTCCTGGACCCACCTTTCGATTCAGGGTCCAAAATAAGTCGCTGTAATATTATATATATATTTCAATGTAAAAACGTTTAAAAATTAATTTGTGGTCATCGCCATTCCCGAGTATGGAAAAAACCAAGAATGTTTAAGATTACATTCGGACGTCGTTCAAATCAAATCAGTCCCACATTTACATGAAACAGTGACGTATGCATTATATTAGCCGAGCTAAAATCCATTTTCAAAAATATATAATGGCTAGAAAAGCCTTCCCTCGGTGGCGATCAGCCCAATGAGAGAAATAAAACAAAACGCTGCAAATTCTATTAGAGGGGTTGGTTTTTCCTCGGGCCAGCAGCATGGAGACTCATTCGAATCGATTCAGCGTCCAAAATTTATTGGAAAATGATACCCCATACGCCAAGGTACCAGAAGTCTGGAAAACACACGTTCGCAATGGGTAGATAGATAAAACTTTTGGCCCATAACCTCTTCTGGTGGGTGTCAATCGTTCCAGAACCCGTCTTGTTGGATTCAGCGTCCACAATTTAGCAGAAAATTTCTAAAAATCTGAAATTTGGGTCAGGGGTCCGTTACCTGCTTTATTTGGTCCTCGAAACTTTTCAGCCCGATCGGACCAAATTCGAGCGGGGTAGGAGTCAAAATGTGTGTTTCGAAAAATGGGTTATCGAGATTTTTGGCGATCTAGGCGCGCGAGGTATCATTTTCCACTAAATTTTGAACGCTGAATCGATTGGAATGAGTCACCATACGCCTAGTCCGAGGAATAACCAACCCCTGGGAAAGAATTTGCAGCGTTTTTTTACAGAGATTCCCATGAAAAACCTCCCTTAATCAATGGAATCATTTGGTGTAAGTCTACTACAAATTCAATTGAACGTACAAGGGCTATACTTTTCTATATCTCAATAATGGAAGAATCCTACATTACCAGTCATCTCTAAAACCCACATTCGAAATGGGTAGATAGGTACCCATTTTGACCCATAACCACTTCTGGTGGGTGCCAATCATTTCGAGCCCGTCCTATTGGATTCAGCGTCCAAAATTTAGTAGAAAATAATACCCCACACGTCTAGATTGAATCGGAGAGATTGAATTTTTGCATGAAAACATAGGGGTTATTCCTTGAATAATCAACCAAAAATGAACTTATGAGCCTTCAGACGCTCTATTTGTCCATCTACCGCAAATTCTCAACTGACCGTCTCATGCTGTATTGTCAGATTGTGATAGACGCGAATCTGTACCACATTTTGGCAAAATCACAACTGGAAGGTCAGTAATAATGCGAATGAGCCTCACCTCACAAAATTGCTCCTCTACTAAAATTTCGCCTTCTAAATCAAGCAACTTTACGTAAGAAATAATTATTGAGATTTACACCGTCGACAACGTTGAGATAGTCTCTCTATTATACAGAATACGTTATTTGTCGAATTGATGAACCAGAACTGAACGAAAATCATGAACATCTGTGTAAACTTCATCATTGTAAACACAATATTGTCCAATTAGTAATTAAATTCGGGCACGTCTACGTTTCACGTGCTCGGCGAGAAAAACAAACTTTCAGACCATACAACCATCAAAATCAAACACTATACACGACTATTATTTCGTTCTTCATCTGAATGATTGTAAGTGATGACTCCCACATACGGCGAAACAAGCAGCTCGACTTGCGAAGGAACTGCTAAATTGATGGAATTTGAAGTTTCATAATTTAGCTGTGCACCCAATTTATATGTGCAATCATCAACTTATGAGGTGCCAACCAGGATTGAGGTAACTTGTAGGATAGCGTGGATACGACCTACTCATTGCGACTCGAGGCTATCAAAATATTTCACAGGGGTTTGTTATTCCAAAGGACCAGGAGCATGGAGAAAATAGGAGAAAACAGTGAATGAAGAGTGTCCCGTACTCATTTCTAATCGATTCAGCGCCCAAAATTTAGAGGAAAATGATACCCCACACGCCTAAATCGCAAAAAATTTCAAAAGTCCTGTTTTCGGAAAACACATTTTGACCCCCCTCCCCCCAAACAAACAACAACCAATGTTTTGGATGGACCATGTGGATCATGTTCGGTTGTAATCAGGAAGTATTCTAGATGAATCTCTTTCAAATAAGTACCACATCAGTCAAAAAGTGCAACAAATTCTTTCAAAAAGTAGGTACCTACCTCTAAAATACTCTTCTTGATCCATAAGCAACATCTTCCGGGGCGATCGGTTCTATTGGGACCCGTCTGAATCAATTCAGAGCCCAGCATCAAAGGCAAAACAGTACCTTCTACCACGCATCAACAAAATAATAAAATATTTTGACTGATAATTGGGGGTGACAACAGAGGCTTTCGTCGTTTAATAACAGAAGAGATAGGCTGAGTGTTTTAAATGAATTGATTAAATTTAATTAATTATTGTGAAAAGAAAGGAACCACTTATTTTTATGCTTCCATGCAAAAGTTTCGGACCAAACAGTTTTTCTGTGCGTTTCAAGGTCAATCAATCAAAAAAGTCAAATGTCCGTACGCCGTCCGCACCGTTTATGGTACCTAGTAGGAAATTTTCTAAAAATCTGAAATTTTGATCAGGGACCCATTTCCAGCTTTAGTTGGTGTTCGAAACTTTTCCACCCAATCGGACAAAATTCGGGCGGGAAAGGGGTCAAAATGTGTTTTTGAAAAATGGATTTTCGAGATTTTTGGCTATCTAGGCGTGGGGGGTATCATTTTTAACTAAATTTTGGACGCTGAATTCAATAAAATGGGTCTCAGAACGATTGGCACCCACCGGAAGAGGTTATGGGTCAAAATTGGTATCTATCTACCCATTTTTTGGTTGGTTATTCCTTGAATAATCAACCTATGTTTTCATGCAAATGGTCAACTTCTCCGATTCGGCTCAAAAATTTTTTCTGGACGTTTCATGGTGTCTAGATCAAAAAAGGTCAATGTCCGTCCGCCGTACGCGTCCGCCGTCCACGCTGTTTTTGGTTAGAAAATTTTCTAAAAATCTGAAATTTGGTCAGGGGTCTGTTCCCGGCCTAGGACGGTCCCTCAAACTTTTCAGCCTGATCGGACCAAATTTGGGCGGAGTAGGGGTCGAAATGTGTTTTTTGAAAAATGATTTTCGAGATTTTGGCGATCTAGGTGGATGGGGTATCATTTTCCGCTAAATCATGGATGCTGAATCCAATGAAGTGGGTCCCAGGACGATTGGCACCAACTGGAAGAAGTCATGGGTCAAATAGGTATATATTACTCATTTTGAATATGTGTTTTCAGATTTCTGGCACCTTGGTGGTGGGGTATCATTTTCCACCAAAGTT
>CM033998.1:51281704-51379721 GCA_019603395.1 Cyrtorhinus lividipennis | reverse complement strand
CATCCCCTCACCCTCTAGGTGCTCCTAAACAGCCTCCCGCGCCTAACTGCCTACGCCCGATGACGCATTAACCTAAACGGTCTTAGTGCCACACTCGCGCGGTTTCCTCTCTCGTGCTCTGCATTTTATTAGAGTTTCCCATTTTTAATTTGTACTTTTTTCAATTTTCTCTCTTTATGTCCTTGCGGAACCTTGGAATTCGTTTTTTGTTTCCACGTTCCCCGTTGAATAGGGTGTTTTTCATCCTTAATGACCTCAACACAGCCCCCAAACAGGTGGGGTCTTCTAATTTCCTTTGAACGTTTATGGCAATACATGAGTCTCAGAGCTTTTATTTTTGGAAAGAGGAGTAAACGTCGGCAATCGAAGCACCCTCTGGATTATCTTTCAAGTTAATCTCAACTGATGTCGTAATAACATAACAATAAGAAACATGTTGGAATTGAATGACTTGTAGTCTTTCAACCATTTTATCAGGGAGACAGGCTGAGATCAAATGCACATTTTGGCACAATACAAGTTCCTCCAAAACTCGACCTAAACCTGATTCTTCCAAGATGAATTTCCCTCACGATCTATTCAAAGCTGTATGCGCGTAATCATTGCTAAAATATAACAAACAGAAAAGGATTCTGGAAATAGAATACGAAATCTGAGGAATTTTTTCCCCCTATATAATTCCAAAATAACGGCTGAGAATCACAAGGGAGACAATCAAAGGATACGTATCTCAGCCTATATCAATGCGCTCTGAAAAACAGGATCACATATAATGATGTGGAAGAGGCCCCTTTTAATACAGCCCCCCCCCCCCCCCCTCTACAACCGTGAATTATATGCGTCAGATGCTGATATATTTATAATATACATTGATTATAACGCGAATATCATTTCAGAAACGTATATGTGTTCGAAAGAAAGAAGGTTATGACAATCTGATAACGTACGAATAGAACGAATGGACCGTATGATCTGTCTGAATGAAAGGGTGCCTTTCTGGATAATCATACCGAATATAATATGATTCACTGTGGACCAACCGAGAAATCCAGCCTCTCTCCGATGTGTTCTCTTCAATTCAATACGAACTACTGTTTGAGATCCGCTTCTCAATGTTTATTCTGGTGAAACCGAGCTTGGGTCTGCATGTGTTTGTTTCGTCTCCCATTTTTAGCGGCATTTAATACCTACCTAACTCCATATGTGCTCTGATAACTTTGTTCGCGGTTAATTAGTTGATATGCTTTTGAACAGTCGCACCACGTGTATATATACTCGAGTTTCGAAGCCGTTCTCCCGTGCTTTGTGGACTTATATTTTGATAACGCTACATAGACTGGATACTTTTTTCAATGTCTATACATGTGATTCATCATTTATTAGGAGCGATTGAGCTGACAAAGCTCGCGACTTATGGTTCAGAATTGGGCCGCCGGTATGTTCGCATAACTTGTCATTTAGGCGACTGATTTCAGTTATATAATAATATTTACTACCTATTTCAAGTTCTTATACTCTGTTCTCCAAAGTCACGACGGTCCAGGTGCACTATTAAATCATGGTTGGGAGACGGGAAGAGGTTGCCACATCCCAGCTAATGGAGCCATTGATTCCATAAACCCAAAACATTGGGCGTGCCCGCTTTCGGCGTCTATTCTAAAAGAATGACCGACGCATTATTGAACCATTGTCATGCTCAAAAAAAGGCGGGTTTGAGCTCTGAAGAAAGAACGAAATGAAATTGAGATATTACGGCCTCGTCGAGATAAAGTGGGCGGCCGCGCCTAGAGTCGATTTGTCTCGATTTGACCGCACCTTATCATCTATAAATCACTCGAATTCGCAGGTTGGCACCGTGGTTCCAATGGATGAACTATTATTCGAATAAGCAATTCAGTAGTTTTCAGTGAATACGACTATCACTATTTTCAACAAGTCACCGAGTTGAGCTTAACACCAGTCTGAAACAATTTAGCAAATTCTTCTGTAATGGTCTGTCACATATTCGGGAATCATGATTGCGGATATAATTTAGTGTCTTTGAGGTCACCGTATCGTCAAACGAGTGTACATAATTGAATAGAAAGACTTCCTGTGAGTCAATGACTAAGACTGGTTCGGTTATGTGACTAAAGGTCCATCGGGTCTCAAATGCTGTACATTTGTGAAATGTTTGGCGTTTTTGACAAACTTCTTTTCTGATTTAAATCTTCAGACCTTTGAAATCAAAAAATTAAAAAAAAAAAAATTGGGTGGAATGTATTTTTATTTTAAACAGTGATTGATCAAGATGTACTGCTTGTGATCATTTTAGAAACGCCGTGCTGCATACGCGTGTTTCCAGAAAAGGGATCAATCAAACATCCTCAGCTGAACACTTCCGAGTTGAATATTCATCATCCATCCTCATTCATACCCCACCCGGATCACCATGTTGAGCACATCATCACAGGCTTTTGATAGAGGAACATATCCCACGAGCGAGGAAGAACGTCAATAGATGAATACCTTCAGGCGCAACAAATCGGGTTCAGGGTGAATTGATAATGTTGTAGATTATAGTATCGTACAGGCCGTGAAGCCGTAAAAGCGTCGGCCGTTCTGAGTCCCCACGGCAGCCTCACACCTATATGACGATAACAGCGTTAAAATCGGACCGGTAGCACTTTCCAGGGTTGGTCAAAGGAGAAAAGGCCATTTTCCATAGCCCCGGCCTCAAATGCGATTTGGACCCTTCTCCTTTTGACGTGCTACCACATCAAAAGCTCAAAATGTCGGTCCACTCTGGATTTATCTTTAATTCATCAGGCCTGAAGTATTTGTGGCTATTCAAATTCGAGTAAGGCTCCACGAAACCACTCAGGTTTGGTGTCACCATCACGATGTGTAATTTGATGATCATAACACTCGCTCAATGATCGAAAAGACGATTCGGAATGAGTCGGAAAATGCCTCTTGGCAGAAACATGTACTGAACCCCGTATTTTCAAAACTAGGTCTAAGGAGAAACGAACAGGACTTACTCTTATACCAATTAGAGCTCATATAGGAAGGAACAATGAACCGCCAATCTTGCCTGAAGGCGAAGCCTAAACCATGATCAAAGCCGCGGTCACTTTGAGTGGCCAGATGTCGCTTAGGCGCGATCAAGATCAAAACTAAATTGACAGGAAGTGTCCGTTCTAAAGGGATCTAAATCGCGACGCTTAGCGCCAACCTCAAAGGATGAGAGGATCAGTGTAGAGGCAGAGCGAGGTGTAATTGTGGTGTCAACGCTACAAGGTAAACTGCGATTTCACGGAGCAGAGGAGAGCAATCAAAGCTTTGGCAAGGAGGAGATCTGAAGATGAGGAACAGAGACGTGCAGCATCCATTCGACCGCAAAGTGTACACCCGAGGAGGGTTTGCAAACAGAATCACCTTCTGAGAACTTACCGATGAAGGTTCTACACCGGTTCGGTGGACTAACCCTAGTTAGCACTGCAGGTTTATACAGTGTGTATACTTCCGAGCACCAACGTCATTGTCAATAACTTCTCGGATTTGAGTGATGAATAACTCAGCACCCAATACCAGATCATCCATAGTTGTTTGATCACTATACCTTAAATATTGGTGGAACATTTATCATGATACCACCTCGCTTATCCGCTTGATACGAAATCGTAACAAGGGTGAAAAGAGATTTCATGGAGGATAAAAACACTGAAAACTATTACGCAGAAGTCAGATACATTATATTGAGCCGCTTCACGTTCGTATAATCTCATCTCGGATACTTGGATAAGATATTTAATGCTATTTTTACGGTATAATAATAAAACTAAATTGAAGGTGAGTTGATAATTATTATGGATTTACGGGCACTTAAGTGAGTTGAGGTGGCAATCACAAAACATATTATGAAAGGTAAATTTATTGTTTAAAAAAAAAAAAAAAAAAAAAATCAAAACCCTGGGAGGGACTTTTTGTTGCAAATTAGGTTTAGAATCACCCCTGAGGTTCGGTGTTACCCTGCATTATCTGTAACTGCTCTGAGTGGTTTGTATCTGCGCCGCAAGAGTTTCGTATATATATAATCGTAATAATTTTTCTTTCAAAGTAGGTTAGTTCATAATGTGTTCGACCACCCTATTCACTAGAAAATAAGATGGAAAATTCACACATGATAGATGATCCAATGAGTCAGCTCCCAGGGCGGATATTTCAACATACGTGAGAACATCGCGTGAGAGAGAATCCCGAATCCCGTCCACAAGGGCTAATCCCAGCGTTGAAAAAACTAAATAGGATATCAACGAACGGCAATGCCGCCGTCTGGGATTAGTCGAGAAAAGGATGGTAGTCAAGGTATAATAATAATTTTGTTTCTCTCGCGCCTAAATTTTCCCGGATTTATTACTTTAGCGGATTTATAACGGCCATTTTCTTTGCAGATATAAATCTGTAGGCGACAGTGTTAGCAGCGTAAGGGAGCCCATCGAGTAAAATTAATGAACCTCTAAAACGGATTCCAAAAAAAAACGGAAGAAGAGGAGGTTGAGGGAAAAATCCTCGACTGATGGTGGGTGTAGGGGTTGGTTAGTACCTACTGGGTAGTCGGGGGTATAATGGAAAGTCGAGTACATGAAAGTGGGAAGTTGGACTTTGGCCAACGAGGGGTTGAACCGGCGGTGAGAGCGAAAAACTCACCTTTCCACCGCCAATTCAGACGGGGTTTTGTGCCCTAAACCGCCTCGTCGTCCTCCGGCCTCAGCAAGGATTTTCGTGGAAGCACGAGTGAATGCGGCGCGGGGTGGAAGCAATTCTGCCGCATTTCACCCTCATCCCACTGCATCGCCTAAAGGACCTACACAATAGCAACGACCTGGTGGCGGTCTCGGCCTTCCAACACACACTATCCAACTCCATCGACGAGGATGGCTGAACTGCCAAGTGCCATTTCCACAAACGGAAGTTGGGGAAGTTTATTGCGCACCTCTGAAATAACGTAAACTTTCCCCAACTTCAGCAGCTTGAGAATTTGAGTTCTGAGTCGATACCTTAATCGTTTCTGGAGTTTCAATACCAAAACTGGGCGATTGAAACCAACAGGGAGGGGGAATGTCTGCAGAAAAAAGTCAGTAACCCTATCACCAAGATTTCCCAAGACGCTTCCAAGTTAAGCCCGCAGCATGCCGAGTACCCAAACGTTTCCGAGATTGTCCCCAATAGTTATATAAAATACCAATGTCTCTATCTCAGCCGAATATAGTTTGGAATTGAGTCAGTAGCTAAGAAAATAAAGTTTGAGATTACTCATGTTATAGAAACATGAATTATATTTCTTAATGACACAAGCTAAAACTACACTAACTATCCTAGGTTCGTTCCATATACATGATGACTTTTCCGTTCACTCCAAACTTCTCAAGTACCTATACCTATTTATCTAAAAATATTTTACAAAAACCTACTGGAATGACCATTTGAGAGCGAGTACGCCATCCTCGTAGAATCCCAGGTTCCTCGTATTCCTCCCCAGTTTTTCTGCGGTGGTTTACTACCGTCAATGGCATCGGACTTGGCCGGAGTTTCCCATCGTAAGAGTTATCGGGCCCAAGGGCTGACCAGAGGGGTTCCGGTCAGTCTAGACCGAACAAACGGCTAATAATAAATCCGGATTCGGGCTTCATTAACTGGAATGGCCCATTGGAAAAATAGGGACTCCCACCCCCGTTACTAAAATATGGCAAATGTGCTGGGCAGGGCTTCCGATATGGATATCAGGGGTGGCTTCGAGCCAGAAGGGGAGATGCCTGCAGTTTTTACGAGAGTCCACGAACTTCCAAAGACTGGTCAAGTAGGAACTGCACGTATGAAATTTCAATAGAGTTCACTGAGGATCGGAGTCTTCAGGCCGGCTACTTCATAGATCTTTCTGCTGCTTTTTTGAAATACACTTATTCGACAAATTATATCTCTGGGAAACTCCGCGGGAAAGTGCTTGGAAAACACCTTTCTCCGTCACATTGCGGTAATACAGAGTTTCTGATCGATCTCCAATTATAAGTTTTTCTATTAGGACCCTCCACCGAACCCTCCCTAGCGGTACCGACCTCGACTGAACGTTCTCTTCAATGGAGTTCTGAAGGCTTCGAATTTCCTTTGGCAAAAACTCTAAAACTTGAGGTCGCGGAGGGGGCGGTAGCAGCGGGGGACCTTCCTTCCGGGTTAGCTTGCTAATGAGTGTTGAGGTCGTTGAAAGCAGTTCGCTTCGCCTCCAAATGCGACCCTGGTGATATTTTCTTGTTTGGAGAATCAGCCGGTGTTTCCCCTCAAACCCAAAAAGTTTTTTCTTGTTTCATGAATTGAAAAGATCATTACCGATGGCTGAAAATCAGTGGTAAAGGAACCAACCAGGGAGAAGACTGGTCCGCGCAAACTTCTGTCTTAACGCCTTTCTCACATCTAGTGACAGGCAGGCTTTTCACTCCGTTGGGAAGTTATCTTATTTTTCCATTCAATATTGGCCGACTGACCAATATTTTACTGTTGTGAATGATGTTGTATGAGATACCTTATAAAATGCTTCAAACATTTTTTTAATTTTGCACATACAAAGGAGTCGAGTTTCCTAATTCTGGCGGACAAATATTCAGCCCGATTGCCCAGAACAGAGTCAGGGTACGGGCGAAAATTGGTACTTCGGCAATGAGGGTTTGAGATTTTTTGCCAGGTGTGCGGAGTTCAATTTTCCAATAAATTTTGCACGCTGAATCGAATGAGGTGGGTTCAGGACCGATTGCCTCAATCATGAAAGAGTACGAGGATAAAAATATTTCGGAGATGGATAGATTCAACCAAGAAAAATAATCCATTGCGGGATGATTTGCTAAGATGCTTTCCTTTTTTTACCCTGATAAAAAGATGGCAGCTAAACATTTTGAAATCTTTTTTTGCTTCTTTCAATCCCCACGCTACTCTGTTGCCAACTGAGCAAACTGCCTCGGTTGTTCCGTGGGCGTAGGCTTTTTCTGGATCATAATTATTACATAGGAAAAGTCAGCAGATGAACTCCTAACTTCTGCAAGGTGGTGCACTGAGCCGCAGTAACCACCCTCTTGTTGTCGAATATCGGGGTGTCCACAGCGTTACTTCACCTACCACTCTTCGGCCTGAAATATAAATAACGTCATTCGCCCAAGAGAAGGGTAGGGGAAAAGTTGTATATAGTGAAGAAAAACTAGGTGTTTTGTGGCGGGAAAAAGTCTTTGGCGGAAGTCGAAACTTCCTCTTCTCTTTCGGTTTGTGGAGGCTTGGCGAAGCAAAAACCGGAAGTGCCGCCTCCCACTCTCTCCAAGTTCCGGTCACTACACCCTCCAGCAGCACATCCGCATCATCTCTTATACGTATCCTTTTCCTTTTCTTTTTTCGGGTAAACACTATGACTAATGGGCTTTTTCGCTCTTCTGTATAGTGCAGCTAGCTGCTTGCCCCTTGTGTTGTCCATGTATGATCCGTTGATGAAGTTGAATGGACATTTCCACCGCGAATAGCATCACTTTGAACAGATACTCAATTTTTAAACCTTGGAAAAGTTTAGAGGGTATAGGATTTTCAATATTCAAGAGGTACTTCTTTAAACGGATCGCACGTCTAAAATGTATCATCTCACTGATATTATGGGATACACTTTTCACTTCCTCCGGTATTTTTCTGAGTTTACGATTTATTTGATTATCCATGGATGGAACTTGTACGTGCAGGTACGTGGAATTTATTGCAATCCTGTAACAGCGAACAATTCCCTTCGAAGGATTAAACCGGCGTTGAATTCGGAGATAAATCACGTAGCGGAAGGGTATCAAGGGCGCATTTTAATCTGAAACGTCGATGAAATCAAGAACTCGGGAGAAAAAATATTCTCGTCGCTCTGAAAGGCTTGTAGGCACCGTTTGTTATCGCTTTACGATCTAGGTGTGAGAAACATTGAAATGATCACGTATCGTTCACTCAGGTGTAGATATATCCCCCGCTCGAAACTACATAGCTACACATAACAGCTCACATGAAGGGAACCTTCCGAAAATATGAGAGGCTCGAGAATTGAATTTCAAACCTCGGGAAAATTCAATTACATGCTACCCCAGAGGTTTGATGGAATGGCTACCACCATTTCGTCGGGTGTTTTTCTCTTTTTAATCGCTAGCACTTGGGCTGCCTCGTCCGTAACCTGACTTCACGGAAAAAGTTGTTCTCATTGGGGTGAAGTGATACGGATGGGTGAGGGGAACAAAACGCAATCAAAAGCTCACCAGACAAGTGGAAATCTCGAGTAATTAATTAAAAATCAGCTTTCGGCTTTCTTCGCTCACCCATAAATCCGCTCGGTGTAAAAACAACATGCAGAAACCCCCCTCATTTTTTCCTCAAGTTCTCTTTTTTCTCTCTTTTCCCGCACTTTAAAAATTACTTTGTCCTATAAACTTCCCAGCCCTTTTCTCTCCTTTCTCCGTGGCACCTGAAATGTGAAATTTTTGGGCATATCTCACGCGCCCTCCGGTTTAAAGTGAAGGTAATTTCGACCCTCACAGGGTTAGCCCGTCCGGGTAATTCTACTCAATTTCGTTGGCTCGATGTTTCTTTTTTATTCAATTTATTTTAATCCAATTGAAATTAAATTACGTGAAGGGGAAGTTGTTTCCTGGCGGAATGCTTGTCCGTGTAAATGAGCTAAAATATTGTTCTTCAATCATCATAATTATAATTCATCTAATAGAGGGAGTTCCAGAGCGACTGGACCATTTTGATGAAACCAGTCCAGAGGACTCGTAGGTGAAGTCAGAAACTGTTAATCAGCAAGGGGCTGAACTACTTCTCAACTGCACGTCATTCACTACGAGTGATATCAGCAGCATTTTCGTCATCCCAAGGAAAGAAGGCCAATGGTAGTATCATCATTAGGTAAGTCACCGACAACGGATAAAAATGCTGCCGGAAGTTGGGATTACCAATACCTACCTCCTCTGAGGGCTAACAACATTCGTAGGGAGAGCGGCAGTAACTTCAGGCCACTCTGATTTAGCTAGCTTTAGGCAGCACCCTAAACGAATGGTTTTATCGCGAACATAATAATAATCTAGGAAGATTACTATTTTGGATACATTCGAGAAACTCCATTTTAGGTTCTTTAACGGCCTACGGAATAATCTTGGAAAACTATGTGCTGAGACACAGTAGTCGGGCGAACTACGTACATTATATAATAATATTTTTCAAAACATTGGGCACTTTATATGAAAGGAGGAGGGGCAATCCAGGAGCTAGAAATGGAAATTCCTCTCACATAAACACGAATTCCTCAACATATAACACGTCATCTCTTTACACTGTGTATTCCTGTTTCATCTGCTTTCTCCGGGAGAATTTCTTTTGTGAGCCACTAATGGAGAAAAAAGCGAAAATGGGTCCCGTATCATCTAACGTAACCCTCACTCTTAGGGCAGTCAAAACCTTTTGGAAATTTTCAGAAGTTCCGACCAATACAAGAGCGATTGACTTCATTTTTTGGTCACTCCAAAATGTAACAGCATTTTTTGTTTTGTTTTACAAGGTCTTTAGGTATATAATATTTTGTAACACTGCCTTTTTTCCAGTAAATACGCAGATGAAACTCAAGCCCTTTGGAAGAACTTAGAAGATAACAAAATTGAGTTGAAAGGTTGTAGTCACCCCTAGATCTA
Organism: Cyrtorhinus lividipennis; assembly: GCA_019603395.1. Lineage (NCBI taxonomy): Eukaryota > Metazoa > Arthropoda > Insecta > Hemiptera > Miridae > Cyrtorhinus > Cyrtorhinus lividipennis. The sequence goes on along the minus strand of CM033998.1, from coordinate 51,369,996 downwards.
GCGATAAGACAGGCAACGGAGAGAACAGCAAAAGCTCGGAAAACAACCGGGGGCTGCAGAATAGCGTTTAATTGAAAACAGTAAGCCAGGCTCAAAGGTTGTAGGGATGGACCCACCTAAAAACTCCCTCACAGTGTCATAACCAGTCTTTCGGATTAAGGGCAGGCTGAAGCCTTCGGGGAAAAAAGGCCTCAGGAAGAGAGGAAGTAAACTCAATTAGTTGACGAGAAAATCGGGAGGAAAAACTTCAATTTAAAGGACTCTTGCCATTTCGGTCGGGGACCCTTTGGGCCAGTACCGAGGCCGAAACTCGTCGAGCTCAGCCTCCCGAAAAAAGACCGGTCGCAAAATGACCCTTTTCGTTCCAGATAGAAAACGAAGGGCAGAAGGGTTAATTACCGACCATTATGCAGATGAAAGGTGAACGTACAACCGCCCGCCAGAGTCTCATCCTTTGATAGTTACATGTTATCACCGCGTTTACTCTTTTTTCCAAGGTACACCCTCCTTCACAACCACCTCGAGTTTTTTCCTACCTACTTTTACGGACGCTCATTCGACTTTCACCGGGCAGTTTCGCTTGTACGTTCCGAGAGTAGATGGCTTCCCTTCAGTCTATTCATACCCCCTGAATCGTTTTTGTAGCCCGGGAAAACACCTTAGTGAATAGTCGGTCCGAGCGGTAGGAAAATGGCTTCCGGTGACCCTTTTAAAAACTTTAGAACCCTAAAAGCAGGTAATGGCCATGTTCAATTTGTTCGCAGCTTAAAAAAGAAGTTTGACGCCTGGGAACGTCCAAAATCTGGAGAAGAGAATAATTTCATTTTATGATATTCTGAGCAGCGCTACGGGAAAGGTTCCTACCATTCGAGACAGAAAATCTACATCATTTACGGCGTGAATACAACGCATGTGTAGTTACCCAACAAATGTACAGTAGAATGGATAGGTACGTCTCGGTTGATTAAAGGATTCGTCTTGGGCAGAATGCCTTCTCAGGATCAAGATGAATCATTTAGTTCACACCAAAGCCCATTGATAATTCATCAGCCACGGTTGTGTTTTCCGGAGAGTCTAGAAATAATACAACAAACCACGAGTCACAAGCGGCGGAAAGTTCGGAGCAAACTCCTTGGCTTTGGCGAAGGATATAGCGAGGTTAGCGAGAAAGGAGTAGCGGATAATATACTGCTGGAACGTGTTGTTGCATCTAAGAAGGCGATCCAGGGGCACTCTTCTCACATCCACCCTCGATCCTATTCAAAGCGTCGAGGAATCCCACCATCATTTACGCAGCAGAAGCCTTCGAACCATCGAAACATTCCCAAGATGTGAAAGCCAGGGCGAAAACATCCTGTCTTCCCAGACAATAACGGACTGTGCAAACCTGGACAATAACAGTTATTCATATAGACGCACCCACGCCACCTGCTAAGGAAGTCAGTCAAAACACTTGACGTAGTATTTTTTTTATGGTAATAAGATGACCACTTTTTGTGAGTACAAACAACCATGAAAATGAAGTATTTCCAATCGTTAGTGAACTATAATAGCTGCTGTGATATTTATACTTTTCGTAGGTAGGCGTGTGGGTATAATAGAAATATGATACTCAGTACATACATACGTAACAATGAATTCAATGGACAGTTTCCCCTCTACTCGTGGGATTAGCATGTTCAGCCTTAATGCAAGCTGATTCAATAATGTCCAGTTTGCTTCGTTTCTTTTTTAAAATCAAGACCGTGATTGATTCACGATGTAGCGAGGTTGAATATAAATTTCTTAGATCTGGGTGGATTCCATCCATGATCATTACCAGCTGTAACACTGCAAGCATCATGTCGCTCGTTTCAGGATCCCACGTAATAGTTAATTTAAATTTAATTATTTAATTGAATTACTCTGCCGACCATTTGCTCACCTAATCGAATACGTAAAAGACCTTCATAATATTATATTATGAATATTATAAATTATTCGACAATTTTAGAAACAATAAATAGAAAAATATCATAAATGAAACTAAGATAGAAATAACGTAATAGGAATAGGCTCCCTACATAAATACGTGGGGGCAAGATGGTAAAGCAAATGTGAGCGTAATTCTTCGATAGTTCACACATTGAGGTCGACGGTCGTTCACAATTCCGTCGTTTTGTGACGACATAACAATCGCTTGTAACACACCAGGTTTTGAAAACGAAAATCCTCCACATTATTGCTCAAATCCCTTCTGGAAAAAAATGTAGTCGGTAACTGGTGGAAGTGGCATTGAAGAAGGAATTATGAGAGCAAGTGAAAAGGTCGGAGGTTGGAAGGCAGCCTATTTATTGAAGAAACAGCGTGTTTACTCGGAGGGATTTCCTTTGTGATTTACAACTTGAGGAGGATCTTAAGTGCAGCTAAAGGGAGGAGAAAAGAGGAGGTGGGGTGAGTGCGAGGAAGTTCCTTCTCGAAGGAAGAGAGGGAGCTTGCTATGGGGTTAGAATTGATTTCCTGATAATGCGGTTATTTATGTAATGATCTCTCTAACCCCCTCTTCCATTTGCTTTTAATTTTGCGAAGTTGGTAAACAAGACAGTGAACTACGTAAAAAAAGATACCGAATCGAGTACCACCGTCAAAAGATGAAAAAAATGTGTTATACCTATACCTATGACTGTTCAAATTAATAATTTGAACATAACAAATTACTCGTAATACCTCAAGTTGGAGATCAACGAATGAAGATCTAGGCCCTGTCCACTAGTCAATTGATATGTACGAGTAATCATCACGTAAATCACATACAGTATGGAACGTAAATCAACTACAGCATGGAACAATAATATATATACGGTAACCGAACAAAAGTTTTGACTATTTACCTCAAAATGAGTAGCAACGTTCAGAAATATCAAAACTTATTAGGGCTATTGTGGATTACAATACATACTAATTACGACTGATCAATTATTAAGATGAACTATTGATGATAATTAATTATTAAGTATAAAATTATTTGTGATAATTATGAAAATTGGATTTCAATTATTGAAATCATCGTCCAGAAAGTTATTCCTCAGCTGTACGCAATGAAGAAAGAAAATAAATTTGAACAATATTCAAATATTATGTTCAGTTTTTATCTTAGATATTGCTACGTGGACAGGTTTTTTCACAGCCATCAAACTGTGAAATAACCTTCTAACAATTCAACACGTTCCAAACTTCTTCGTGTTTTACCGCTTCCATGTTAGTGGATGCTAACCGACCAGAACAATGCCACACCCCTGAATAGAACCATCACGCGGCCTAATTATTATCTGGAAGTGATCCAATGGAGGGAGAACACTGAATAACTTGGATAAAAATATTCTCGCTTCTGTTGAATCATTGTAGTTTGCCAGAGAACCAACATTGGATTATGATTCCTCTTCGTAGAACCTTGCTCCGTAGTTGGTATCTTCCTTGAGAAATTATGTCACACATTAGTATACAGCACAGGAGAACCCCCCTCCCCCCATGCTTGAGTTATTTTACCAAAGGGTCCTCAAGAGAATGGCACCGAAGAGCTTGACAAATGCTAAAGTGGCGCTGTTGGATAGGGACGCCGAAGATGGAGAGCAGTTGATATTGATTCATCGCTGACCAGCAAACGGCCCTATTCCCGTCCTTCCTTTTAGAGACGCTCCAACACTTCATCATCAGTCCCTGTTGCGGGACAATAGATCGGCTTCAATAAAACAACACGCCTTGACCGACAGCTTACCTTCACCCCCGTCATTTGCAATCACTTGTCTGTCATTTGCAAACGTGGTGCTTTCCCTCTCACCAATCGCTGGAAGCTATCGGAGAAACGTCATTCACACCTCCCTCTCAAGTCTCCTGATCCTCTTGAACTCGACCAACAATGTTTTTCGTTCGACGGACCCACATCCTCGTTATTGGATCGCGGGTTTAATTCCGAGTCCCAGAGCCTTTTGAAAAACCCCATGATTTTTATTATTATTACCAATCCGTGATGAATCAACGAATTGAAGACCTTCATATCGAAGGTTTGACGATCGGTTTTAGTATATTTTTATCTGCACGTTTTGATGCTCATAGCACCCGTGTGAGAACGCCAAAGCTGCCTGTGACAAATAAGAATCAATATTATACTTACTCCGAGCGGAAAGTACCAACAATGAAAACGTAAAATAACTTAAACTCATAAAATTTTAAGGAAAAAATGTGTTTCTCAGGAAAAAATTGTAGGCCCCTATTCTGAGTAATTCTCATTCTGGTGGCTTCAAAAATATTTAGGACTAAGCAGTTGTATAGACGTCTACCCTATATCTCTCTCATTTTTTTCCACGTGGAAACGCTACCTATTGTAAATTTTTGCCATCCACGCGGTACTGCTCAGGAACATTATCTCGTACATATTTTCTCGGGATTGTTAGCAGGTTGGATATCTGGAATAAAAGAGCCAGCGTTGAGGCTTTTCCCCGATAACCGTAGGACGTGAAGGAACGGGCGTTAAGGCATTCCCCCATTTCAGCCGCTATTTTCCTCGCGGTTTTCCATCTTCCGTTGCTTCCATCTCAGTATAATAAAATCCCTCTTTCCCAAAAAGCCGTGGCGGTAATCCAATAAAATTACTAGCATTACTGAACACAACGGAGCGTATTCCATGGGGCATTATGATTCACTGAAATTTAGATGACCATGAAGATGAAAAGTGATGAGCTTGACCTCAATGTAATAAGAAAAGTAGATTCACCAAATTCAAATGGGAACGCACGCATAAGCTGAAAAGCTAAAATATAGTGAAGTGATCATTTGATAACATAATTACCATTCATTAAAATACCACTATTTCACATGCTGGTTTTTTCAACATTTTAAATAGTAATATGGGCATGTGAAACCTTAATTGAACATATTGTCCCACGAATAGTACGTCCTTTTCTTTCTCCAGTTTAATCCTTGAAGACGTTGAATCTAATTATACTTAAGGAAAACTTTTGCGTAGAAGAGTAGAAGATATTTCAAAATTTGTCCTTGAAATCTTTCCATCCTTGCTATCAAGTCTCAAATCAAAACTCAAAGACTAAGTTCTCCAGTCCAAGGAGATGACTTCTCGAATGAGGAACAAAATACGTTTTTTTGTCGTTTCAGATTTTTCATTGGCCAGAACAAGCGAAGTCTCCAACTAAATGCCTTTTAACTAAGCGAGCAATAAAACCAGGTACAATGAAAGCACCACATTCATATGAAAGGCAGCCTCTTGAGTAGAACCTCAAGAACGAAAGTGTTCTCTTTGGTCGTAGATGCAACGAACCTGCTACACGAAAGAACTTTTATCTATGCAGCTTTAGAACAATACATGGTCCAAAGAGAACGGGACCGGTTCGCTTTTCTTAAAAAGAAAACGGTGGTTGCAAGTCTTTTGAAGAAAAATGTGGGTTCGGACAAAAGAATTGAAAGAAAAGTTTTAAAATTGTCCGGTGCCTTGATGTGGGTAATACAGCATTTTAACGTACTCAGTTTAATTTGGCAGGGTTTCATTTTGGGTGGCCATAATATGCATTATTCTATCAACAGGTTTCAATCACGGATTACAATTTCCTAGTTAGGATTATCCTACACGCACCCTAGTTTATTCGAGTATTATAAATGTGAAACATCCAATCTACTGAAGTATTTTTGGCAGGGATTTCTTATAATAAGTCGAAAAATGAAAAACATTTGACTTTGAAGGAAATAAAGATAAAATATATCTAGATATTTGTAAATACATAATATGGAGAGAGAAAACATTCATTCATACTTACTATGTACGTGTACTATACCCGAAACTAATTCATGAAAAAATATTTCTTGAAACTACGATTATATCCATCGTTGATGAAGTTTTTTTCCTTGTAAGCACATGTATCATCATAATTCTAGTGGCAAAACATGTAGATAGGTAGGAGTTGCCTCAGATGAAATCTCAGCTTCCCTCTTCTATTACTACAACTTGGAGACCGTTGAAGCATTTAAACGACCCTCCTAACACTGCTGAGGCAATATATAACTACGCCCTTCCCAACTCCTATCCTACCTCTTCCAGAAAACAATTTAACCTATAACCTTAAACCCCTCCCATGTTTTTGCCCCATCGCCCTCCGACCGTGGAAAGTCCTCCATCCCCTAATCTCCCACCGGGGCTCCAAAAAGCAGAACTTAATTAAATTGGGCGGTTAATTATAAAGTATTGCTATTGCCGGAGTTTTATAATTATGAACTGTGCGATCCACAATATATTTTCTAGAGAAAACGGAAGGGAAATCCTTTAGGCTCCTCCATTTAAGGGAGAATTAATTTCAATTTCGACTTATCTTTGGCTTCGAAGGCAGAAGCGAAACGGAGAAAGTTCCTGGGAAGGGTCTCGAGGAAAATTAAATTCTACCTATCAAAGGAACTATGATAGATAACCTCTACTAAATCACTGCATCAGTCTCGTGCAGGTTGATGGTGGGTATTTCTTCTGGCCAACAATCATGCATATGTAACAAACATACAACCCCACTCGCCTAGATCGCCCAAAAACTCGAAAATCCATTTTCCAAAAAACACATTTTGACCCCTACCCGTCCCAAATTTGGTCCGATCGAGCTGAAAAGTTTCGAGGACCGTCCTAGACCGGGAACAGACCCTTGACCCAAATTTCAGATTTTTAGAAAAATGTCTACTACCAAAGTCGGCGTGGACGGCATACAACGTACGGCGGACGGAGATTTGCTCATTTTGATCTAGACACCTCGAAACGTCCAGAAAAAAATTTTTGGGCGAATCGGAGAGATTTAATTTTTGCATGAAAACATATTCAAGGAATAATCAACCAAAACCATAGAGTGATTGTATAAGTACTGTGTCTTCATCCGAGACTACTATTATCTGAGATCGTTGAGTTCGCAGAAATTCTATTTTGAACGCATACCCATCAGTGAGCTCGCAAATCTGAGCGATGGCAGGTAATAATATTTACAGAGAAACATGCTTGAGTGGGGACAATCCAGATAGCATCAACACTTGAAACTGTTTGAGTCGTAACTTCAATAAATACGATTTCGTCTCGACGTTCTCGAGAGTTGAATGCTCGCTACGACCGACCCCACTTCGGTTCGAGAACGGGAAGAGGGTAGGAATCGCCAGGGAACAAGAGGACTCGGTTAGAGTGTTGAAGGGATAATCGCCAGGGAACAGGAGCAAAGAGAGGTTCGAGATGAGAGGATTGAAGCGGCCGGTGAGCGCAAATTCTCGTACTCGAACCAGATAAGCAGATCAGGAAATGGCAGTGGGGAACGCCCTTAGTTTCGTACGTACCTCGGATTTGCCTTTTGAAACGCAGTTGCCCACGTTGGTCGGTTCGAGGTTGAGCACGTCTCTCTGGAAAACAAAGAACAAACTTGATTAAACGGAGGGGCTGAGAAGAGGAGAAAACAAAACTTTTGAATGTGGATTCTTGTTAGAGGGGATTCAGACCACTGCAGCCCCTGGCGTGGACCTAAGAGACCACACATAGACTGAGAACTGCAAAGGATTAAGCCGGCTACCCTCTGAAGGGTTAAATTAAATTCAACAGCGATGTCCCTAACAGCTTGGGGATAATATTCCGCAAGGGAAGACAAGAATGGGAGGAAGACTTGAGGAAGGACACAATTTTAATAGCATCCCCTCAAACTCACCGCCGGTAATATCGTTAAGTGTTATAGCTATGGCATGTGCGAGGCCTGCCTAAACGCCCATCACTCTTAATTCAAGATGCCTTTAATATTTAATTAATTCAGTTGACTTGAACAAGCATAACCTGAAGTTGAGAGACAATATAAATGAAGGTTATTGGGAGAAATCCCAGATGGAGGAGTTCAACTGAAGGGGGTGTTACAAACTTGCGAACCCTCCTGAAGCTGACATTAAGCTGAATTGTAAATTATTTAGTCCCGCTGTTGGGCTTCTGGGGCGTTATGCTCCATCATTTCATAAATGATTCTCGGTCATAAAATTCGAACGGGTAGAAGGACTATCCCCACACGAGTTTGTTTAGTTATTAATCTTCTCATTAATATATGTGGTTTGCAAAAATAAGCTGGACCTCGGTGTCAGTCGTCAGAAGATCTATGATAATCTAGCCTCCGTCACTCATTGGTTTTTTTCAAAAGCCTTATCGCTTCGCGGTTTCCAAACACCTTTAATACACTGCTATTCATGACTGCCTAAACTAATTAACGTTGAAGCAAAATTAAAATGCATGAGAACTGTGGAATCGATAGGATTTCCACCCCCAGTCTTTCCAGCCTAGCAGCGAAGTACCCTCCAGGTTCAACATTATTAAATTACACAAAGGCTGTGATTCCCGCCCGCACCTTTCCACCGAAGAAAAAGGGTTAGTTCTTCGCCCCTCTCTCATCTCATGCCATTTGGAAAGAAAAGAAAATGGGAGGAGCAAGGGTGTTCAGAGAAAGAGGTTTTAAAATTCTGCGTTTCCTCAACATGAATTGGCAGTGTATACACGCGCCATGGGTGCAATAGAAATTATACAGACCCTTCAACTTCCTCTCTTCTTCATCGAAATATTAGAAAAAGGGGGAGCGCAACTCGGATTAAAACGGGAGGGAACTGACTCAATTCGATAACGAGTTAGGTACCAGTTGTACAGAAAGGTGGGCAATATGAAAAATCAAATTCAATTGAGGAATCGGGTTGAGCCACTCAATCAGTCTGTCTCCTTGAAATGGACTAGTCGCAGGTGTGTGAGGGGGAATTCATTGGTCTGCTCGAGCATAACGGCAAAATTAATTAACTACAATTAGTAAATCTATTCGAACCATTGACGAGAATTCAGAGAATAAGTGCAACGTGTAATGGTTCGTCACATACAGTAGGTGACTCCCCTTCGTGAATGGCATTCCTTCATACGAACAAAATGAGACTTTCTCTAGACTTTTAAAGTACTAGGCACCGATAAGGTCTGAACAACTCAGATTCTAAGTTTTGTTTGGAATAAGATTTCAACTCATGGCAAGAACCTCGGCTGACTCAAATCGAATCGTACTGTCAGTGCGAGCCTAAAGTAGCACCTCCGTATCTACTAAGTACGCAGGTATTCAACGAGTGCTCCAACCTATACAAAACTTGTTACTGAGAGTTTTAACAATACAACATTACTGAGAAACTTTCTTTCAAATTCAGATGTATCACACTTTGGCTTGCAGGAATCCTTAGATAATAGTGTCCGTTATTCATTTAAACAAAATGAGATACCGTTGTTTAACAAAGAAGTGGAGCAGTCGAAATAATTTTGAGTGGATAATTCAGTTCATTGAGTGGATATTTCAACGAGACGTGAAATGCTGCAATTGGCTGATGAACAACCAACGAGAAACGGGTGGAAAAGAAAGATGCCAACTATGGTGTAATGAAGGTAATGTTTATAACCGAGAGCTGACAGAGAGAAAAGCAGCAGAACGATAGCTGATTATTGATGAGACCAGAACACAGTCCAAATACAGAATTTCATCTATGACAGGAAAATTGGTATGCTTTCGGTCTAATCACCAAGGTGAGATTCACACAAAATATAAGTGTCTAGACTGTCTGGTAAATAGACAATTATGACAAGCAGTCGAGTGAACTCAACAATATCGAGCACGGGGCGTGAAAAGTTTGATCAGGCCTGGTAGGCAGCCCTTCTCATTTCTACCTCTAGTTATTAAATTAAATACTGTTAGGGACCTATTCAGTTGAACAGTCCGTGTGTATTCTGTGCAGTAAAGAGCCTGCAATCGATATCCGATACTATTGATGCATTCCGATCGCGTCTGTTCAGTAGTGGTAGTCAAATAAGAAGTGTGTGCGTTACAGGTGGAGAAATCCGAAATACTGTGTTCAACATTTAACAGTCCATCAAATTATAATTTTATGAGGCGTTCGTCTAACTGGTAACCCGTTGTACCGTGGGCTGATTCAACACCTCATAACGTCGGTTATTCCGCACTCAAGAACACAAATAATACTGATAATGACAGCAGTGGCGAATTTCAGCCCAAGTTTCCTCTGAGCTGATTGCCGCAGCATCTATGGAATCCAAGAAAACCCCGAGAACGGACGTGATCATTGGATCCTAAATTGGTGGAGAATCGTAGTGAATAGTTTTTAGCTGTTAGACGTCTTTACGCTTGTGCCGGGTACAATTTAAACGTCCGCACATTTGGTTGCCGCAGGTAGTCTAACTAATCGATCATCATGAGAAAAGGTCTGTGTTTTCAAACGCATTGCGGACTTCCCTGAGATCGACTCCATGAGAGTTCTTCCCACTAAACCAAGAGTTGGCATTCTCGAGGGATGATAGGGATGATACTTCTCGAAGGGAAAAATATCAGTATTGTTGGCATCGCGGGGGTTCAGCCATTCTATCCATTCCAAATGCGCTGCGAGAAAACCAATCCACTGGATATTCGGTAGAAACCAGATGAAATCCAGAGGAAGAGCAAAAAAAATAAAGAGGTTGAAGAGGAAGACAGCGTCACAGCGAATGTTTTGGACATGTGATTTTACACTCGATAAAAAGTTAATGGCACGCTCCACCCGCGTCCCGCAAGCAACCTCTCAGCTAGCTCCTCTTTTCCTCGTTGGGCCCATTGACATTGGCTTGAGTGGGAAGTGGAAAACCCCCATCCCAAGATGGAGACATACATTTCCCGATCGGCCAAGTGTGTAATTTCGTTTGAAGAGAAAGAGATTCGCTCATCCGCACTAAACTCCTTCAAGTCAATCACGAGAATCCTTCTTTTCTTATTTAAGCAGACACTTTCCATCTGAGAATATTCGTTTTGCCTGACGCCAATTGACGTCAACCAAACTTTTGCCTACCTTGATTTTCCGAGCCCCTCCCAGCCACCTTCATCCAATAAAACATTCTTTACTCTAACTCCCAATCCTGTCCCTCTTTTTCCTTTCGCTCAAACGTTGAGAAATCAATTCGTCTCCGAACCTTCCGCTTTCTAACCAGCAATTCCCGTTTCTTTTTTTCCTGGGGTAAAGTAACTGTCAACTCAAATTGAATCATGCTTTTCCGAATTAAAATAATTTCCGGATGAAGATATTCCATCGTCTTCCTTCTTATCGAAGGAAAACCATTGTATCCTCACCTCAGTTCAACCCTCGTTTAGTCAATTGTCAAAGTTGAATGGACGTTACTTTTCATAGGCTTGTTTCTAAATCAATGATAGGTCAAAGAAACCAACGTAGCCACCACCTAGTCACTTTTATACCATTTCTTCTTTATATACGTACGTAGTTAACCTCTCTGTGTGTGATATCAATTACACAAGTCCGCATGAATGTCCTGTAATCCAGCGGTATGTGACAGCTTTGGAGACCCCATCGCTGATATTGGTTCCTGACGATGCAGAAGATGATTTTTTTTGTCACCCATCAGGGTTATGTTGTTAAGACCTTATGCCATGCGCTGATAAAATACCATGAAACGAACGCATTAACAAAAATACGTAGTCAACTAATGAGCGACAATAATCAGCAACATCATTACTAACGCGAGAGGATTGGCCAAGGGACAACATTATTATTGAATTTCGCTAATGATTTTTTGCAAAGAAAAAACTTCAAAAACTGTCCAAAAATACAATTTTTTTTTTTTGGTAAAATGGCCGAGAATATAACCATTCTGGAGCTGAGCCACTTTCTCGTACCCGAATACGCAGTCCATATTCACTCGTGAATTCAGGGGAGAGAAAGCTGTACCCTTTCACTTTGAATAATGTACACCGATTCGGGAGAGGCTCGAGCTTGACGGAGGGAGGGTCTGTCGATCATAAAATTACAGTCGAACGATTAGATCAAAAGCAAAGGGTTGGTCCGTGGAGGGCTTCCTGGGGAACAGAATGATCCAATTAGACTGATTAAAATGTACGTGAGTGGTTCAGTCTTCAATTTTCAGCCTTTGAACCAGACATCAATGATTGAATACGAGGAGAATGAAGGTAAAAACAGGACTCAAAATTTCTTAGATTGTCTATGGTATATAGAAAAGAACTGATACAACCTTATTCAATTCAACACGAATTTACGTCGTTGTGTGAATACTGCATTATATTTAGAGCCTCACATCGTGACCACAGGTCTCTCGTCTGTTAAAATCTCCAAGGATTGTGTTCTTGGATATAGTATGAGTTGCGATCTACAAATTTAACAGACTAAACATTATAGTCCCAGAAACGGAGATCCCTGTACATAATGCTTGGAGCCTCCTTTAAATATACTTACCAGAAACGCATATTGTTACCAGAAAAAAAGAAGGATCGACTGTACTTACAACGTAACAATGTAATTGGAAGTCTCCCTCTTCATTCAAGAAGTTTGTCGTTAATTGCGGGTCTAGAACCGAGATTGAATTTACAAATAAGCAGCGGACCCAGTCTGTTCCCCGTTGTTACGAGTTGTGGACAACTCTGCCATAGATCATTCAGCTGTGGGTTTCCTCGCCAGGTAATTCAGCGGACTCGATTGATTAAACTCGCTCCACTGGGGCCATCAATATTGAGGAGAACATCAATATTTAAAGATTGGCGGGTCTAATTGGCTTTTAAAAAAACACTTCAAAAAGCATGTACGTTCAGAACAGTTTTCCCCTTCCGATCAAACGGGCGTATAACCGATTTAGTACGACTAAAGTGGATTGGGCTGCTCTTCAGCCCCCTAGATCACGATGAACGAGTAGACGAGAAAGGACTACAACCCTCTCTACTAGCCATCTTCACCACCCCACATCACTTCTAACAAATTAAACCTATGCATAATTCAAATGTTCATAATAATTGGACAGTTTGCTCTCCCCTGGATGAAGGAGGTTGTAATTAATTTCGCAAACCGAAGGGATCCTGAGATCATGTAGTCCCTGACCCGACAGCTACTCTCGTAGAGTACAACCCTTGCGGAATTGTAAATTGCCCTTTAATGGGAGAGTTTCATTCGACCTTCCTTTCCCCATCACTTCTCCTCAGTCTTGAAAACCCAATATATCACTCATCCTTCTCAATTCAGCCGACCAATGTCATTCATCGAGCGACTTATTTTACTTCAAGCTCCGACAACTTGCCAAATAAGTTCTAAGGGTTTGGAGTGTTCATTAGGAGTGAGCTCTGAATGGAGGAGGCATTGTTACGAGAATACATTAGAAATTTAAATCAATGACGAGAAGATATTTTTGTTAATTATAGAAACAGAGAGATGTTTATGATACACCTGGTGCTTGCGCTCCAAATCTCGAGGACAGTTCATACCTAAAAAAATATAACATCAATTCGGAAACCGTAAAAATGAACTCCACTCCGACCAAACCAACAGCGAAAGGTGTTCGTACAAATGGATAATTCCAGGAATTCGCGGTGAAGAGAAGAAACTCTCGAGCGAAAGAGGGAGAAGGACAATTAATAACTCAGTTATTAAGAGATATACCACGGTCGTAAGGCGGTCATTTGTCATGTCCCGGATTGGTAAGGGAACCTTCCCAAACTACGAAGGGAAAGAAATAAAGAGGAGAAGAGGGGTGAACAAGGGATAGCGTTTCCTGCAGAAAAAAAGCATCGAGTAAGAAAAAAATCTCTCATTCGCTTCCCGCACTTTGCCAGACATTTATGCCGACGGTACTTTTCCAAGACTTTTCACGGATAGTTAACTTCCGAGATGTTGTATTTCCCTTCCTATCTACTTAATTAACTTCTTTTCAGCTCCTTCTTCAGAAATGAAGTTCCTCTTCCTTTCGCATCCCCCTTCGCGGTACTGCCTCATGGTGGAGGGAAAGTCTGAATCACTTTTTGGCGAAACCGTTGGTTCATATTTTCGGTTGAGACCTAAAACTTCTCGCTCTGGCTCCCTCCAAATTCTTCTTTTTCCCAGATTCAACCCTCACGGTTCCCCATCTACTACTGTCATATCTTTGCATCGCTTTGCATTATTCTCGGTCCCCTCCGACGTATTAGTATCATCTTACTCCCTGTCGAGATATTAAATGATCCACAACGCGTCATTTCAAAAGTAATTAAGTCCTCTAAAATACGTTTTTTTTTCTCGTCTCTCCATTGAATTTTTAGGGGAAGGCAGTCTAAATTACAATTCACCCCCGTATAATTAGCTGCTGTTCTTGCGTTTCTTCAATCCCCCGACGCCGAGGTATTTTAATTGAATGTCATTTGATCATTTACTGATAGAGTGACAGCCAGCAAGACAACGAACGAGTACCTCGTCATCATCAAACGAATAGAAGAACAAAACGAGTATGAATAGCGAGCAGTTCACCCCACCAAAAGAGGTAAGTTCGTTCGATCGACTGTAGGGATTTCTGGAATGGGAAAAAAAAGTTGGGAATGTATGGTGTATATTCAAATTATTATTATCTTGATATCTTCTTCCAGCTTGACGTTTAACAATTACTATCACTGAATCCTGGCAGCTGCTAATGGTTAACATGTGTGTTTTCAAAAGAAAATAGTAGTACTCATCCAACATGAAGAAACGCTGCAAATTCTTTCACAGAGGTTGGTTATTCCTTGGGCCGAATCGGAGAAACTGACTTCTTGCAGCAAAACATAGGTTGATTATTCAAGGAATAACCAAAGGTGCGGACTTGAACCAACAGCGAGTTGTTGCCGCTCTGTGAGGCATCATCCATGAATTTGAAGTCTTCTCAAAATGAAACTACACGACTGAGGTAGCAACCTAATGTTCCTGGCTCACAAATATCTTGTTTCGAGAGGGTCAGTGGAAGGTTGCGGCACGGCTGAAACCTGATCAGAAGTTGTGACGGAAATCCTATAATGTTTATACATGTGTATTTTAGCAATCAGCTCTTTCTGAAGTGGTAGAAACGGCGAAAGCTCAACTCAACTAGACCCTTCAACACTTCTCAAGCGCTATGACCAAACAATAAAAACATTAAACGTTAAAAAAAATTAAAAAAAAAAAACCCCGCTGAAAATCATTTTACAGGGGTCGGTTGTTCCTCTAACATGGCGCATAGAGACTCATTCCAAACCTCTCCCAGTGGGCCCCAATCGTTCCGGGACCAGTCTCGTTGGATTCAGCGACCAAAATTTAGTCGAAAACGATACCCCACACGCCTAGTTCATCAAAATTTTCGAAATTCACACTTGAACCCCCAAATTTGGTCCGATCGACGCTGAAAAGTTTCGAGGAAAAACTAGAGCCAGAACGGACCCCTGACCAAAATTACAGATTTTTAGAAAATTTTCTTCTTCTTGGAGTGGACGGCGGACGGACATTTCTAGACACCTTGAAACGCCCAGAAAACAATTTTGTGCCGAATCATACCTAAAGATAGACTTTTTGCATGAAAACATAGGTTTATTATTCAAGGAATAACCAACCACAATGGGTTTGTAATACAGAGAAACCCCAATTAAGTTTCTACTCATAGAACAATCGAATCAATATTGTGTTACTGTCACGATGTAGTTTCTGAGAAGCATTAAAACAATCCCTAGGTCGAAACAACATTTGCCAAAATTAGGACAGAACGATCAATAAATAGCCTGTCAGCAGGTAGCCACAGAAGGCACCTTGAGAACCCTTCAGCGTGCAGGGACATCGAAACTGAATCGTTGGCGGCCCTTGGGTGAGCACAGCTATACAATAGTGAGCAAAAATCGAAGAGCTTAGGCCGAATGATCCCGCAATACTCCTGATCGCTTTCTGTACATTCAATCTTTCGGCCGGTCTCATATACAGCATAGCGATACGACGTCAAAACCTTCACTAGAAGACGCTAACTGACAGACAGATGTGACCACTTTAATTTGAAAGGCCACCTTCTCTGTATGCCATCTATGAGGCGATGGGGTTAGGTGGGAAATGTGAGAGACGCCCGCACACTCACTACCGCTGTCAAATAGAAGAGAGACGTTTCCAACCAATAAAGATACTCTGACTGTTTGTCTATTGAGGTAAGACGGAAGAGCATTGAAGGTTCTGGGAGTCTCACGTTGAAAAATGTCAAACCAGAAGGAAGTCGGGAGCTCAAAAGGGTTCTTCCAAAGCCGACGGCGGATGACGAGGGAAATGCGGTGGAGAGGAGAGGAAAGCACCGCCGGATCTTCCACCGAACCCCTCAGTGATCTCCAATCTCACCTTCCACCACGACGGCCATCTCCTTGAATTTACGATTATTCTCCCCGCCCTGCTCAAGTGAAAAATCTACGACCCTTATAAACAGGGATTGAGAAGCAGGGGACCATGAGCCTGTTGGGGTGCAATCCGGTATTACCTTCTGGAGCTCGTTGCTTCCTAGTCAGCTTCCCTCCCTCAATACTCATCTCCACACTCGAGTCACACTGTCCTACCGTCTTCACCTCCCTTTGTCTCCCTACACCAAATCCTAACTACAAACACTCGACATACGTATCACATCCAAAAATGAAGAAGGATGTAGAATGATGGGGCGTAACTCAGTAAAATCCATTTTTCTCGATGTAGTGAGTACTATATCAGAAAGTCAAGTCATTCAGCCGCAAGACACAATAATAAGTTGGAATTTAAAATTACGAGTTCACAATTCAAACGACCCCAATGATCAATGAGATCATGCAATCAGGTTGTTAGACAGTGTTGATGAATGGAGGAGAGTGGTCAGGTACTGCGAACTGGCGTGGCAATATCGGTTGCCCTTTCTCATATAGAGGTCCTATGTTTGAAGCAAATAGAGCCCCCTCAACTCTGCCACCTATTCAAATTTCATTTTTTTGCCCTTTTTTTTAATTCTACATACACTGTATGATTAGAGAAATCATTATCATTTTGTTTCAATTTTAAATGTCCTGCAAATACTAAGGCCCGTACTTCCGGCTGACGGTTCATACCAAGCCGTATTATTTATTTATTTTTTTCCAAGGATTATTATGATTTATAATGTACTGCATTTAACTGGAATGAACTTCTTTTCTTCTTCTTCTTCTTCTTCATCCATTTGGGTCGCTGGGTCTGCCTCCAATGATAACATCCTCCTTTCGCACAGTTATACGGGGGCCGATTCTGAACACGAGGCGATCAAGGTGACCTTACAAACTCAAGTAACCTTGATGAGGTTAGTTGTTCAAGTCGCATAATTGGGCATTTCTGAACTACTTCCTTAAGGGATTATAATTTGTTTGACCATTCAACTATTCAAGGATATTTAGATTATTCGGTGCTGTCTGTGTAATTTGGTTGGTTGAATTCAGTCGGTATATTCAATGAGCTGGTCATCGTGCGATCATCTTATAACAACTTCTAGGCAATGACTCATTCACTATAATTTAGTACTTTTGTGAGATCCAGCAGAAAACCCACAATTCGTGGCATGTGCTCATGCACTATTTGTTTTGGTTGGTTATTCCTTGAATAATCAACCTATGTATTATGCAAAAAGTCAATCTCTCCGATCCGGCCCAAAATTATCTTTTTGGGGCGTTTCAAGGTGTCAAGATCAAAATTAGCAAATGTCCGTCCGCACGCCGACTTCGGTAGTAGAACATTTTCTAAAAATCTAAAAGTTTATTCAGTGACCCGTTTCCGATTCTAGTTGGGCCTCGAAATTTTCAGCCCGATCGGACTAAATTTAGGAGGAGGGGGGGGGGGGGTCAAAATGTGTTTTCGAAAAATGGATTTTTGTGATTTTTGACGATCTATGCGTGTGGGGTATTATTTTCCACTAAATTTTGGACGCCGAATCCTACGAGACGGGTTCCAAACTGATAGGCGACCACCGGAAGAGGTTATGGGGCAAAATGGGTATCTATCTACCCTTTTCGAATGTGTGTTTTCGAGATTTCTGGTACCTAGGAGTGTGAGGTACAATTTTCCATTGACTATTGGAAGCTGAATCGATTCGAATTTAGTTTTTTATTTATTCATTTTGTAGTCTTGCCAGTTTCAACCAAATAAAGCATCAAGGACGCGAGTATCATTCCAAACTATTTTTAACGTCTCTCATTCATCATCATACTTTGCTTAAGGATTATGATTACAGTCTCGAGTATCGCACTCATCCTCGATGTGCAACGAGCGAATGTTACTTGACGCTGCTATTGTTTCAGCGAATGCTCATGTTAGTTATTAGTGTCTCCTTATGCCTTATAATAATTGAAACCTGCCGAATTGTGATCGCAAAACCAGGTAAATCAGTAGAAAAATTGCCATGCCTATCGACCAATATCCTTATTCTCACAGCAGTCAGTGGTCCAACAGAAAATGTCTAGATCTAATTAAAAATTGAGTGGACACTAGAACTCACTTCTATAAAGATTCAAGTTCTCGGTGTGAGAAAATCGCTTGGTGTTCTTACATAGGAAGATGGGAACAACTAATTATTGATGATAGACGCGGAAATAGGCTCGAATTGGATAATAGCGGCACTGCAGAAGTCTAACTTGCTCGATAGGGACAATCAAATGGGATTAAACCGGATATTAGCGAGAAGAGTAAAATTGATACTGGTGGGTGGTAGCTCAACAATCGACGTTCGATCATTTTATTAATAAACAAAGTTGGATGAACGGAGTCAATAAGTGTTTTCACTAGGAAACGATCGAAGAAGGATAGAAATAAGTAGCATAACTCGCAAAGTAATTTGTCCGGCGGTCTTAGCTTTAAATTATGAACACATTTTTTCAAACGGCAACTAGCACTTCTCAATCTGTCTGTAGCATATTGTACCATTTGCATATTTGAGTGAGGTTAAATTAAGTGTATATCACTTTGACCAAGAACAATAATCTCAAGATCAAGATCAAGGTCTTCTAGGAGGAGAGTTTAATAAATGTAAGTTTAATGAAGGATTTTGAGTGGGGTGGAGGGGGGGGGGGGGTTAGTGCTGGTTAGTTATTCAATGTTTAGTCTCAAATAAGAGAATTCAATGGCAACGAGGTGTAGCAGTGGGTCAAAAAATATCGGATACATTGACCAGGATTGCGGTTTTTTAGATTTAGTGATAAATGCCTTGGGAAGTAAAACAATTTCAGAAAATCCTGCGATTTCGTATAAAGTGTCAGGCAGCCAGTAAAGTTAAGATTTACGACCGAGAAAATCTGAGAAAAAAAATGCTACCTAAATTTCCCAAAATCAATACATTAATCTCACATAATCATGGAAAGATAAAAGTAATGGAACGTTTACAGGTTTGGGTTAATATAAGATAATGTATATAGTACGTATATGCGGGATAATCTCCCCATCCATTGTAAGTCAATTTCATTGATTTCATTTCATTGAATCACACGCAGTTGAAATTGATGTGGTCACGAGCATTTGACAAAATTATAAAATATTGAAAAATAAAGGGCCGTTGATCGCTGCGCTGGGCAATATCAATTTAATACCGCAGTGACCACTGACACTTGAAAGCCCGCAATATAAAGCCCCTTGTCAAGTTTCTTCCCGCAGGCAATAAACAAACAAGCCACGAAGAGCTGCAACGCTATGTACCACCTTCACATTTCCTCTTGAATTATGTAGCGCAGCGATGGGGTAGGTATATCTCCCCATTGATCTCAGATCTCACTCATGGTAATGAGCGGGCGATTAAATGATAAATTACCTCGGAAATTTCCAGACAGATCACAGATAAAATTCCGCTTGGTTCCTAGAAGGGCGAATGCCCGGTCTTATGCGGGATCTGTTTCGCTTTTTATCACATGGTGTACCTCTTTTTACGTACACACGGCCGTCAAAGTTCGCATGTTTCGCCATCTGTTTCAAAGTAATCCTCCGATTTCGTCAGAGCGATATGGGGGCACACGCTACACAGGAAAAACTCAATTCTGCTAATTCCAACCTTAAATAGCTTGGATTCTGACAGAGTGCGTCCAACAACTCAAGCAACCTCACTCATCTGAATGGAAGAAGGAAAAGACAAAAAATCAACGTAGTAGGTACTATATACACTTTGTACTCACCTCACAATTGGAGTGACTGATGTTGCTTAGATTGAGCTTGTACACCCGGTCCCTGCAATGAAAAAGGGTTGATAAGAGAATATTTATTCATAGTATTAGTAGACATCATAGTATTTTAATTTTATCTATTTTTTTTTTTAAGCTAGATCCACACATTGCGGATTATTCAGTAATAATTGGTTTCCAAATTCAATATATTTCTCTTCACCATTCCGTATAAATTGGAATTCACAGGTTGATGGTTATGTTAAACGAGAGTTGAACGAGGCTGTCTTTTCGGCACATTTGCGTTTTTGACAAATATGGTAGGAAAAACTAGGAAAAATTAGAAAAAATCTGCAAATTCTTACACACGGGTTGGTTATTCCTCGAATGGGGGAAACAGTGGGTTCGCGGGTCCCAGACCCATTCCAATCGATTCAGGGTCCAAAATTTAGTGGAATATGATACCCCACACGCCTAGGCACCAGAAATCCTGACAAATACAAAATGGGTGGATACATACACATTTTGACCCATAACTTCTTCCGGTGGGTGCCAATCGTTCTGGGACCCATTTTATTGGATTCAGCGTCCAAAATTTAGTGGAAAATGACACCCTACTCGCCTAGGTAGCAGAAATCCCGAAAACACATATCCAAAATGGGTAATAAATACCCAATTTGACCCATTACTTCTTCAAGTGGGTGCCAATTGTTCTGGGACCAATTTTATTGGATTCAGCGTCCAAAATTTAGTGGAAAATGACACCCCACTCGCCTAAATCACCCAAAATCTCGAAAATCCATTTTTCAAAAAACCCCTACCCCCTCCAAATTTGGTCCGATCGGGCTGAAAAGTTTCGAGGACCCATCTCGGCTGGGAACAGACCCCTGACCCAAATTTCAGATTTTTAGAAAATTTTCTACTACCAAAAACGGCGTGGACAATGGACGGCGGACGGCGTACGGCGGACGGACATTGACCTTTTTTGATCAGGACATCATGAAACGTCCAGAAAAAAATTTTGAGCCGAATCGGAGAGGTAGACCATTATCATGAAAACATAGGTTGATTATTCAAGGAATAACCAACCAAAACTAGAAAAACAATCCTCTCTCGCTTCTCTTGGAGATTCACGGATAAGCAAGAAGACACAAAAAGGCTGTTTGAAAACCAAGCTGAAGCAAGGAAAGAGAGATGGTCAATAACAGGAGAGAGGCTGTTTATGCATTGTAATAGGAAATTTTAAGAATAAATAGTTAACGAATATCTAATATTGTTCCACAAATTTAATGAAACTCCGGCGTAATTTCACTCAGAAAAGAGTTCGTCGAGGACGAGAACTCGACTTAGGCCATTATTTCGCTCCGGCAGAAGCATTTTACAATCCGCTGTTTCTGTTATTGTTCGCACAACAAGCCACCTAAACTTTGTTAATTCAAAAATCTCCACTGCAGTCGTTACAGTTCGTCAATAATTTAATCTAAGCGCACAGCCGCTGGAGGAACAAGTTGTTTTAATTTAACTTATAGCCCCCCCCCCCCGTACTTATGATTCCTCCTTTTCCTTTCAGGCTTTTGTTTTTACTTCTTGAGCGTTTTTATTTGTTTGTATTGTTGGGTTTTTCTCTCTGGTTCATTCTTGCTGAGCACCTGTCACCGGGGCAAGAGTCTGAAAGAGGACCTGAGTTAGTATTCAGAAACGTCCAGGGGCTCGTTCAATACGTTGTCAACGGGTCTTTTACACGAGGCGTCAACGTGTGTTATTGTTGCGTAAATAGGAAGGTGTGGAAAAGAATCTGAGCCGATTATCAAGGCTCAGAGTGGCATTACCGTATGATTCTCGTTTCAGGTTTTGAAAACAATCATTTCGAAAGTTACTAAAGCAATATTCATTTCAAACCGATTCTCGCGTCGAAGCTGTAAAATACGAGTCCTTTATAGGAGGGCCAGCATTCCCCCATCAGCATTCACTCGATACTCCTTTCTTTCTCCTGCATGAGGAACGACAATTATCTAAAACACATGGTCGTTATACCATCGGAAAGGCGAATGGGGTTCACGCTACGTCTCGTATATTTCTCTCCAAAAGTCCATTGTTGGTTTCGAAATTTATGCTTCCCCTCATTATCGTGCAGAGATTCATGCGGACGAGCCTAATAAACGTCAGAAGGAGGATGGTGAAGAAAGGTTAGATTCCCCTGGCCCCTGTTGCCTGGGGAGGTATGCTCAGGCAACGGTCTCGCCCTTGAAACTTGCTTGGATAGGTCTATTACCCCGACTGGACAGAAATTATGTGGGAACGAAGAGACGGAAGTCCCAGCCCAGGGAGTGTTGTTAACACTGCCAAACTGACCCGAACCAATATGGTTTCCTCCTCAACCTCGCTCCACCACCCGCCTGTTCTTCATTAATTACGAAGTTTCGGGCGGCTCACTCCAGGGCGATATCATGAGGATGTTCCAGGAGTGCCAATAAAGCCCCCCTAACTGCTCTCTCATCCACTTTGTTCACCCATGGGCTTCAGGGAGACCTTATAGTCACCAAACCTGAGCAGACACGCGTGGGCTCTTTACACGATAGGAAAACTTCTTGCTTTGCCCGTCGATGACAGTCCACCCTATGGCTTTTCGTGTAATTACTTCATCATAAAATCCCATACCGCCAATCTCTCAGGTATTACATCCCTTCAGCTATAAGTATGAAGGTATGGCAAAGTTGGAGTTAAGAATAGCCGTGAAATTGGATGGATATGTAAGGTTAGAAAGTTTGTCACAAATTGCCCCCTAACACAGGTCAGATTAGGGTGAGCAGATGGAAAGTTACTGATTCGGTCCAGGGGTTTCTGTAGTAAAATCTCGCCGCAGGTTGAATGCATTGACACGATACGATTGTACAAAAACGCTGCAAATTCTTACACACGGGTTGGTTATTCCTCGGACCAGACGCATGGAGACTCATTTCTTCTACATGGGGGAAATGGGGATAAAGGTGGGTGCGGCGGGTCCCAGACCCATTCTAATCGATTCAGTGTCCATGATTTAGTGGAAAATGATACCCTACACGCCCAGGTACCAGAAATCTCATAAACACTTATTTAAAATGGGTAATATATACCCAATTTGACCCATAACTTCTTCCAGTGGGTGCCAATCGTCCTGAGACCCACTTCATTGGATTCAGCGTCCAAGATTTAGCGGAAAATGATACCCCACACGCCTAGGTTCCAGAAATCTCAAAAACACATATTCAAAATGGGTAATATATACCCAATTTGACCCATAACTTCTTCCAGTGGGTGCCGATCGTTCTGGGACCCATTTCATTTGATTCAGCGTCCAAAATTTAGTGGAAAATGACTGACCTTTTTGAATGAATGACCTTTTTGGTTGGTTATTCCTTGAATAATCAACCTATGTTTTCATGCAAATGGTCAACCTCTCCGATTCGGCTCAAATTTTTTTTCTGGACGTTTCATGGTGTCTAGATCAAAAAAGGTCAATGTCCGTCCGCCGTACGCCGTCCGCCGTCCACGCCGTTTTTGGTAGTAGAAAATTTTCTAAAAATCTGAAATTTGGGTCAGGGGTCTGTTCCCGGCCTGGGACGGTCCTCCAAGCTTTTCAGCCCAATCGGACCAAATTTGGGCGGGGTAGGGGTCAAAATGTGTTTTTTGAAAAATGGATTTTCGAGATTTTTGGCGATCTAGGCGAGTGGGGTATCATTTTCCACTAAATTTGGGACGCTGAATCAAATGAAATGGGTCCCAGAACGATCGGCGCCCACTGGAAGAAGTTGTGGGTCAAATTGGGTATATATTACCCATTTTGAATATGTGTTTTTGAGATTTCTGGAACCTAGGCGTGTGGGGTATCATTTTCCGCTAAATCTTGGAAGCTGAACCCAATGGAGTGGGTCTCAGGACGATTGGCATCCACTGGAAGAAGTAATGGGTCAAATTGTGTATATATTACTCATTTTAAATATGTTTTTTCGAGATTTCTGGAACCTGGGCGTGTGGGGTATCATTTTCCACTAAATTTTGGATCCTGAATCGATTGGAATGGGTCTGGGACCCGCCGCACCCACTTTTTTCCCCATTTCCCCATGTTGAAGAAATGAGTCTCCATGCGCCTGGTCCGAGGAATAACCAACCCCTGTGTAAGAATTTGCAGCGTTTTTTGATCTAGACATCATGAAACGTCCAGAAAAAAAATTTGAGCCGAATCGGAGAGGTTGACCATTTGCATGAAAACATAGGTTGATTATTCAAGGAATAACCAACCAAAATGTAAGTAAATAGTATTTTACACAACATGAATACTATTTAGTGGCGGGTACTCACAGAGAACCGTATTACTTATGTGGCCAGATAAATTGGACCAACACAATTTAGAAATCAGTACCCATTAGAATCTGTTTCTTCCAATGAATAAGTCTGGAACTAACGAAACTTTTTATTTCTCTAGTCAAAGCCTCTTAGAATTTTATATCAGTCTTTATCACCTAGCATAAAGCGGAGTTCTACGATTCAAGAAGGCTGCTTGGAAAAAAGAATAAGGGAGAGACAAAGAGAAAGGACGGGAAACAAAACTGGAAAGCCGGTAAAAAAGAGAAAGAAGGCCTCGGAATTACAGTACAGTTTCTCTCGGAGTCCCGGCTGTAGCATATTTTATGCAGTCTTATAGGAGCGACATAATACCGAAATACTTACAATAAAACCCGAGGTGTCCAAGCAGTGCATGAATTTAACATGACCGCGGGAAAAGATAAAGCGCCCGCCCCAAGACTGGCGGGGAGTCGGAGGGAATTGTTAAATGTAGCATAAAAGGAGGTAATTGCGCGTGATTCAAGGGAAGGCACATCTGTGTTTACTTGGTGGGCTAACTTCCTTTAGGGGGGTTTTCTTTGCCCCATATTTTCTTTCAGCTTGAAAACTACACGGTTTCCACCTTATTTCGACCCAAGCGTTTGATTGATTGGAAGCTCCCTCAAGTCATTTTGTGATACATCAAGCAATCTCCAACCCCTCATCACGTCTTCAGTTCTCCTTCAGGCGGAAATGCGCACGCATATCGCAATCAATCTGGTTGGTTGTTGCAACTAGCTGAACCGTACATAGAGATCGAGGGTCCTTGGAAACAGATTTTGAGACAACTCTAACAGATCTTCGCCACGAAATAAGTCTGACATAAAGAAGAAGGGAACAGATGGGATGCCGCTGTGAAGTCTGAGAGAAATGCCTCTCGAGACTCCTTAAATTGAACAACTTCATTATTTTACCTACTGTAGGGAGGCAATGGCCGAATCACCGACAGAACATAAGCAATTCAAATGTCGAACACGAATTCGAGAAATGTGGGACCTGCTCGTGGGTAGAGAAGATAGAATTTATTGCCAAATGTCGAGATTTGATTTAAAATATTACAGTGGTTTCCCGAAAAAAAAACTCAAGCAATTTAATATTGAAATTTCTATCATCGCGACAAAAATGACGAGGGTTCTTAAGGATCAGTCATATTACCAGAACTCTGAACCTAAGAACCTCAATCCACTCGACCACTCGACCGTTCCACTTACGAGTATTATTTCCAACTATTTTAAAATGGATTTTAGAGCTGATAAGAGCCTAGGTCACATAGGACGCTCAGTAGGTACGTAAATACATTTGAGAATGGGATGGAGTAAAAGAGGAGGATAAATTGAATGTAAATGGTTCGCAAGTTTGTGGCTGTATGCAAAGCGAGTGCTTTCCTTCTCACCCCTCGGCCTTCAAGCTGATACTTGAGACGTGATTCGGCAGCTTCTCGAGGGATGAGAGTGCTGAGGGCGTCTCCGATAATTATCATACAGCTCCTGCTCTTACATTGCTCTACACAGTGAGTCACGACTGAACGTTGTTAAACACATACTCTTATCAACCCGGACAATGAAATCAAAAACTGAAAGAAATTATTACCGCAGTAAACTGGTTGGTCGTAAATTTCGGCTTAGAACGATCGCATTTTAACGCGTTGAGTGGAATTCTGTTTCTAACTGTCAGAATAACCAGTTCTTTCCTCTCAGGAAATATCATTTAGCAGGCTTCAAAGAGACGGAAAACCACAGTGTTTCAAAAATTGAAAAACATAGATGAGAGATCGAAGGAAACTCTCTTGGAGGGGAGAGTAACCAGTTGAAATAGAAATGGGAAGGAAAACGCCCGAGGAAGGGAGAGACAAACAGAAACTAATTCGAAGGGCGAGGGGCTCGCTATTCTCCTCTTTCATACATTTTATTAGCTTCAATTTGTCCGCTCATGCGAGAAGTCGTAGAGTTGTAGAGGATGTATCTTTTCCTCTATCTGGGGTGGCTCCCTGTTATGCTTTTTCTCTCTTATATCAGCCGTCCTATTTTATGCTCAAAGCCGACTGCTCAACCCGGCATTCCTTTTTAACAGGTCTAATGTCGTCCTAAGCGATCAATTACACACAACCATTTAATTCTTAACACTTCTCTGGTGTACATTAGAAAAGGTTAGTAGAAGTGTTCCGTTCCCACGTTCGAAAAAGAAAAAGAGGGAGCCCGTGTAATTGTTGCAAGGTAAAAACGTTTGGCGTCTTCATTCTGCTCTTTCATCCATAAGAAGAAAATACGAGAAGTTCAATCGGGGAAGTATTAATTATAATTTAGCATTTATTATTAGCATATTCTATCCTTCAACTTCTACGTAACACTGAGAGGTTAACAAAATAGAATCAGCAGTTTTTCAATCAATTTCCCAACTGTATCAGGATACGTTACCGAAAATACTACAATTAATAATGAGCAACATGAATAATTCTTATTTGGCGTGTACGGAAAAAAGACTTTTGGCTGTTCGCAAAAATGAGAAACATAAAATTACACGCTTTTAAATTTACAACATTGCATGTAGTTGATCGATCTCGTCTGGATTTGCATTAATCGAGAATAATGTGAAGATCTTTGTAATTTCAATTTGCCCTTTTTTGTGTGGAACGTTACTTTCTTGGAGGATTTTATGTACTAACGTTACTAATGGAACTAGTTAATCGGCACAACTTGAAGGTGCTTTCAACATTGAATACGACCAGAATCGGGTTGGAAACTCAGAAAGTAGGTGATATATAGAGTATAACGACTGAAATCTGTTGAAAAATTGATTACGAGAACGAGCTGCTTATTTATATTTGTTAGACGAGCAACAAGGCGATCCGCAACATGATCATTGTGATACGATTAGTATATTTTTCCTTCCATGATCGTGAACATGGTGCCGGTTCAGAGAGTGAACAGAGAATTACGAGTATACAATGAGTTCTAAATGGAGAAGATTTTATTGGTTGATAAAAGAGGAGCGTCCAATGATGACATTCGATGAGTTTCTTTCAACTTTTCGTAATAATGAATCTACAGTCAATCCATCGCTTCCTTGAATAAAATGAAGCTCCCCGTTGGGAAGTTAGAAATAGGTTTGAAAAAACAGACGAGAGGGATGTTTCTTTATCCGAGAGCTGATGATGAGCTGGGGAGGGTGTAACAGTTGGCGAAAGAGAGCTTCTTTTGTGCCCTAATTGCTTTAGGGATTTAGAGACGATGAGTAAATTAGGTTCCAGTAAGCTTTTCGATGCTTTTGAGTAGGGAAGCTAGACACTGCTCCTCGGCACTAAATGCACGAGAAGCAGTTTTTTTCCAAATGAAGACATATTATTGTTAGAAATTCCTTTATCGTGTTGCGTCAAAGAAAAAAAAACGTTTTAGCCACCGGAAAGACAGTCTTCAGTTACTGCGAACATCGCTTTTTACTGTGAACTCAACAGCAAATAATATCAACATCAGATTTGTAGAAGAGTAGAGACTTCCAATTTGTTATACTCTTTTCAAAAAACAAATAATAGTAATTTCCCAAACCCTTAGGCTGGAAGTTAGGTCATCGTCCAAGGGAGATGCGACCGAGTCTATAATTGCCACGGCCTCTGCCTCACCCCAACCAAGAGCTGACCATCTTCGACTGCCAACATCGGAGGAAGATTCTCAGTCTGTCGTTCTTTTTCTAATTACGCACTCGAGTAAAGTTTCAAGTAAAAACGATAGAATAATTACTGCTGCAAAAACGTGGAAAATAATTTCACGACGGTTTATTATTCTAGATAGATCTCGTGCTAGTGGGAATGAGTATATCTGAGGTCTCCAGAAGAATGGAAAATGAGACGAAAAAACATCAGAACGGGAACGTCGAGAGAGATAGCTTTAAAAACGTATATACATCTTTTTGGCTAAGTTTACTTCCAAAAACCGGGATCCGGAGAACGTCCCGATTCTGGAAAAAGACGTTACGATGGTCTTCGATCCTTTACCTTCAACCTGTGAGTACATTTCGCTCGTCGGTTCAAAACAATTTCATCGTATTAGGTAAGCCAGCACCCAATTTTTTGCTCATCTGCTCCTTTCCTAGTCCAGAGATGTGTCCTAGGATATGTGTTATAGTTTGTGAGCCCTGTGCTCACATACTACCCTCAGTCTCATAGGGATGGCGTAAAAGATTATGAGAGTTCTTGTAAACCGGGGAAGTAACGACGAAATCAGATCGAAGCGATGCAGAAAACTCTTTATTGCTCTGCCAATCCAAATAGGGTGAGAAAAAAAAAGTTCTACCGAAAGTACGTGGACAAGTAGTGTTCGAATACATTGCTATTTGGTTACCTGGTAACGTGTACCTCTACGATTCTTCATTTCAACCTACTGATACCTACCGAGAAATCGTCAGAAAGAATAACATCTCATTAAAGCTCAGGAGAGGTGTTCGGTTATGTAAGGAGGGGAAGCTGTTTTTAAACAATTTACTTATAAAATGTATTATTGAATACTACGGAAACTCTAAAACACATCATCCTAAGACTAGTGATGTCTGTATACGAGTAGCTGAGTACTTAACTCCTTTTTCAAGGAAGGGGAGCAAGGGGAGATAATTCTAACATGATGAAGAGTTCAGCTTGCTTGACTTCCGAAGAAACGGTATGGAAAAAAATATCCGCGGCCTCTAGAAAAACTAACACACTATTCAAAACTACCTACTACTTTAGAAGTAGCATGAGAAAGGGAATAAAGGTAATATAATCCTCAACACGTGAACTAAGGGTGATCACGACAGGGCCAGAACTATCGCACTTTTCTTCTCTTTTTCGGAGAAAAAATACAAATCATCGTATAAATAAACCAAACTGAAATGACGCGGTGTGAGGGCGAAGATTGCCATCAGTCAAGTTGGAAGGTGAAATGAGGCCTGAGAGGTTCGCGTGCAGCTCCGGATGGTGCGTGAGTGGCTCGCAACATGTGATACATACTATAGGTTTCTAACTCGCCCCCACTAAAAATGAAAGCCCCAAGCTCGTCAATATTAACAAAGATCACCTCGGCAGGTCCAGTAACGTTTGTTTACCGTCCTCCACACAATATTGCCTTTTTGAAAGAATGTAGAAAAGGACCACGAAACTTTTCAGCGCTATTTAACATTTTCGAAGCAAAAAAGCACCACTCGTTTCTAAGGGACGACGTACCTCTATCAGTGGATTGATTGTCAGCCGAGTTTGAAAACGGTATTTACACAAGACTCCCTTTGTGCAGGTTGTTTACATTGCCGAGGTTCACATTTCCATCAAAATGAGAGCAGGAGAATCGATTCCATGTCTATCAGCCTCACGCATTTTCACCAAGGGATTTTGGAGGTTGGCCGAGTGAAGGTTTTGAGATTTTGCTTCCCTTTTTTCAATTAGGGAGATAAACAAGTCGATCGAGTGGAATTTTTACACGCGAATAACTCCAATCAAAGTGTCGTTTAGATAAAGTAAAAAAATCTGCAAATTCTTACACACGGGTTGGTTATTCCTCGAATGGGGGAAACAGTGGGTGTGGCGGGTCCCAGACCCATTCCAATCGATTCAGGGTCCAAAATTTAGTGGAACATGATACCCCACACGCCTAGGCACCAGAAATCCTGACACATACAAAATGGGTAGATACATACCCATTTTGACCCATAACTTCTTCCGGTGGGTGCCAATCGTTCTGGGACACACATCATTGAATTCAGCGTCCAAAATTTAGTGGAAAACGATACCCCACACGCCTAGGTTCCAGAAATCCCGAAAAAACATAATCAAATTGGGTAATAAATACCCAATTTGACCCATAACTTCTTCCAGTGGATGCCAATTGTTCTGGGACCCATTTTATTGGATTCAGCGTCCAAAATTTACCACAGTGGGGGACACCCCACTCGCCTAAATCACCCAAAATCTCGAAAATCCATTTTTCAAAAACCCCTACCCCCTCCAAATTTGGTCCGATCGGGCTGAAAAGTTTCGAGGACCCATCTCGGCTAGGAACAGACCCCTGACCCAAATTTCAGGTTTTTAGAAAATTTTCTACTAACAAAAACGGCGTGGACAATGGACGGCGGACGGCGTACGGCGGATGGCGGACGGCGTACGGCGGACGGCGTACGGCGGACGGCGGACGGACATTGACCTTTTTTGATCAGGACATCATGAAACGTCCAGAAAAAAATTTTGAGCCGAATCGGAGAGGTTGACCATTATCATGAAAACATAGGTTGATTATTCAAGGAATAACCAACCAAAATAGGGGCCACAAACTTAACAAGGACTTTGGCGAGCAGAGAGTTCTGACTGATACGAATAATAATAACTAAATTCAGCATATACCGAAAATTCGATGTGAGCCACCACCCCGATGTGTGAAGGGAAATAGTCCGGAATCCCGTTGAATTGATTAATTGTTTTGGTGTGCCGAGAAAAACGCTGCAAATTCTTTCACAGAGGTTGGTTATTCCTCGGATCAGAAGCATGGAGGTTCATTCTAATCGATTGGGTCCCCGAAATTCGGTTGAAAACGATACACGATGCCTAGGTACGAGGAATCTTGAATACACACATTCGAAATGGGTAGGTTGATACCCATATTGACCCATAACCTCTTCCAGTGGGCCCCCAATCATTCCGGGGCCCGTCTCATTGAATTCAGCTTACAAATGTAGTCGAAAATAATACCCCACACGAATGGATGGCCGAAAATTTTGAAAATCCATTTTGTTCATCCACTCCTCTCCCCTTTGTCCAATCGGGCTGAGAGGATCTATCTAGACGGCGGACGGACATTCGCTTATTTTGATTTAGACACCTTGAAACGCCAAGAAAATAATTTTGGGCTAAATCGGAGAGATTGACTCTGGAACCTAGGTTGATTATTCAGGGATTAACCAAACATAACAAATCGGTCAAGTTCCAACATTTCAACCGTCAACTTCAAACATTAAAAATTCAAGAAAAACTATACACACATACATAGACGTTAATTGAAAAAAGTAGCCGCAACCGTAAGTGGATGGAATAGAATAGGCAAATTTGATTATTGTAATTTCACAAAATGAGGGGCCTAACTCGTTACATCTGGAAACATTGATTTGCCTTCACACTTTACTAACAATTTTAGCAATACAGCAATAAAGTTTAACGAGTTGAAAGTTAGTAAGAAACCAAACTCGGGTAATTCATCGCTCATTACATTCCAACCTTAATGAGATTATGACCATGAAATTAACACGATTCTCCTACCCTGCGGTGAGTTCCCAATTTACTTAGTAATTTGCCGAGGATGTTTTCAGCTCCCCCTCTGCGTTTTCTGCTCGGTTTTCTAATTGTAGAATGCCGTTGTAGTCCAACGGTAGTAAAATTGGGGACCTTCTCTGAGGCATGGCGTTCATATGAAATGAGCACGGTGTGGCAGTGAGAATGTGAGGCACCAAAGTGAGTCTATGTGTGTGTGGTGATTTTAATGCGGTTTCGCGCGTTGGTGGTTGCTGCTCAAGTGATGAAGCGGATGAACAGTTTTTCGAGGGGTCCTTTACCCAGGTTTTGGGGTTGAGTGTGTAATAATTAAAAGCAGGCTTGCGAGTGTGATGTATCTCTGAGGGGAAGGGGGTACTCTGGACGGAGTTACCTACCTACACTCCACCGTCTCTTTGATCGTAATGAACTCAGCTTTTCGTCTTGCTTGCGTTCCTTTTTAGTAGACAATGAAGGAGTAAAATACTACTCTAATTCTACAGTATTACGTTGATTGGATCTACATTCAAACGGGGAGTTGTTCAGAGGTATCATTACTATACGTGTTTCAGTACATCATTACTATTCGTATCTCAGACGCAAAGTACCTCAACTTCAGCATTTCAGTAATTTCAACCCGCGTTTTGAAGGGTTGATGATTGCATCGATCTG
This sequence comes from Cyrtorhinus lividipennis, assembly GCA_019603395.1. Classification (NCBI taxonomy): domain Eukaryota; kingdom Metazoa; phylum Arthropoda; class Insecta; order Hemiptera; family Miridae; genus Cyrtorhinus; species Cyrtorhinus lividipennis. The sequence goes on along the minus strand of CM033998.1, from coordinate 51,337,743 downwards.
AGATTTTGTTGACACAGAGGAACGTGTTGACGTAATTACGAAGTCGATGGGGTACGGAAAATTAGAATAGCTTATTGGATTGACTTCGTTAGCATTTCGGCAAACATAGAACGTTTTTTATGGTCAAACGCAAAAACGGAACAAAGGCCAGCGATAACTCTCTTTTACGTTATGTGTATTTTCACTGAAGATTGTTGGCTAAAAAAGGAAGTATCGGGTTAAGTTCAAAGGATGGAGCATGGTCGGTTATTCGCGATAGAAGGGAAGGAAAAGGGCAGAGCCTCGGCTCATACTAGTCAGGCATCACAAAGGCCCCCTGTCCAACAAGTAGAATCGCTTCCAACGGAGAGCATCCGGAATACAGATTACTTGAGTCTTTCCCTTCCATCAATCTTCCCAGTTTTGCTGGAGAAACGGAGCCAGGAGGATGATCCCAGCTTGCACTCCCGCCGGCCCTTCGCGTCGTCTGGGATTATAGTCTGAAGCCAGAATTTCACAACGTTCTACCTTCGAAAATGGAGGGGAAATGAGAAAATCTCTTGAAGCACCTAATGGCCCGCGGTGGATTCGTGATGAAAACTTTTTTATAAATTTTCTTAGGCAAATCGCTTATGGAGATGGATTAGATGATGGATGGAAGGATCATGCGAGCTTCGCGCTACCACACTTACTCTACAGAAACGCGTTTTGATATAGAAATGAAAAATAACTGACTGAATTTATATTTCCGACTCGAAAAGTAAGCAATTTATCATTATCGCAGGGAAGGAATTGCGCAACAGAGACAGCGATGGTAGCAACTCACAACGTGCTTACCAATGTTCATAGTGGCAATACACCATATGAAACTCGATGGTGATATCCTACAGACGAGCTAGGATGAAGGCAGTTCAGTAAAGAGAGTACTTTCAGCATGAATCTGCATCAAGTGAACTTGAGCTAGTCTCCAAAGGGTTCGAAATTATCTGGGCCTAAAAACGATCATCCGATTCGTCAGTTGAGTAGGGTAAAAGCACCAATTGTTGACACTATTAGAGAGAAAAATCGTTCGATTCTGCGCTCGACTCAAGTATTCAAGAAATTGAAACTTTAGGGTAGTTATTATGAATTGTGAGTTCATTGGGAACAATTTGCACTTATTAGACTTGATTAAATAATGTTTTTTTAAGCATAAAAAACAAGTTTTTCAAAAATGTAATTTTCCCCCTAATGTTGACACTTCTGTATTTGGAAATTCCTATTGTTGACATTTGCAGTTCCTAATGTTGACACCAGTCTAAATTTTCGAGAAAGTATTTAAATATATGCTTTCCCTCTAGTTATTTCTCCAAGTAAATGAACAACGAGATTAGGAACGCGTTGAAATATATTTAAGTTAGGCTAGACATTAGGAAATGGATGTTGACAGCATAATCAGAAAAAATGGTAATTAAATTATTAGCATAGGTGCTCAATCACGGTGGAACAGAACCATAAGTTAGGGAACACACATTTTCTAGGGTTCCTCCCTAATATTTAGGCTTGGACAGTTTGTATTTGACGTTACTGACTGCCAGAAGGCGGTTCCCCTCGCTCGAAGGCCTGAAAATAGTCCTCAGTCTGCTGCAGGGATGAAGCGGTGTTACTTAAGCAGCATCTTCACTTTCAATGTTGACAACCAGACAAATACATTCCGTATGTTGTTTTTTTTTTTTTTTTTTGCGGTCAACACAGCCACCACCATGTCCCCTTCTTCTTGGTCCTACTTCTTCTACAGCACAACAACCGCTGTGCCGAGCTTCACATTTATAGCGTCTTCCATTTGCTGGACAGCGTACTTCAACATTCCGTTCTTGTTCGGAGGCATACTGTTATTTTAAAATTCTGAAAGGTACCGGATAGTGTTGAAAAGGTCATAGGTAGGGGTCTAACAACAAAAAGATCAAGTTACCTATACGTAGAAGTGTTAAAAAAAGAAGTTATAACAAGTCAACTTAAGGAACCAAAATATGTCAACATTGGGATCCCGATGTCAACTTAAGGTTCCAGTACTCTGATTTGAAAAATTCAATAGCCTCAATATACTACGAAATTATTTAAACCCAAATATGACATTGGCAACCTGATGAACATTTTCCCCTAATTTTGACACATGTGTCAACATTAGGACACTCGCCCATTTCATGAAACCCTAATGTTGACACCCCAACTTAACCATCTATTTCAACGAAATTCAGGGGTTTAATGCTTACAAACTCTTCCTTTTGCTATTATTAGGGCAGGCAATATGATATATAAGTGATTACTCTTAAAATTTGACTCGAAAAGTCTAATTTTGCAGACTTACCTCACTAACCTACGGGATAGCGATAGCGTCGCTGTGTTGACTGATCCACCCGTCACGGGCTTCAATATTAGCCAGACGTTCGAAATGTATTATAATAACTAGTAAAGCCGGCCTACCTCAAATTTCATATCCTAATCAACAGAATGACGCCAATTTCGAGTACCTACAGTGTCCCAATACCTTATGTTTACGTTTTGAAATTGAAGTGTCAACATTAGGATAAGTGTCAACATTTGGTGCTTTTACCCTACTACGAACGGTGACAAGGATTATTTATACCAATCATTTGCAAAGCTGCACAAAAAAGAGATAATTATGGTTAATAGATTACAAGAAAATACTACTTACATTGCCCCAATGTAAAGAGACTCTCGCTTTTCGTCCAGGAACACTGTTCTGTAGTACATCTTGCCACAGGTGAATTCTCTGACATGATCTGAAAAATAAGGAGGAAATTCAATTTACACATCAGAGCGACACCACCAACGAAATAAGATCTATTTTAAATTCCGAGTCACAACATTATTGGGAATAGAGGGTAACTACACTTTTTGAGTTGCCTTGAAATTCGTGAGAACCTATGAAAAAATGAACTCATGGTAGGTAAGTAAATCGCAAAACGGCTTAGTAGTCACGAAAGGCGTTCATTATTTATCGCTGAACAAGAAGAGGGCGGCGATGGGAACTGAAAAGCCAAGAGATGAACATTATCTATCCCGAGGTTCGCAATAATAGGTGGGAAGGCTCGCTCCACCGAAATAAGGGGTTAGGCTGCAATTTCCGGGTTTCTCGGGTCGAGAGCAAAGGAAACACCGCAAAATCGCTCCTCTATCCGCAGCGCCCTTGCCTTTTCCACCACCTCTCATGCTCTCTTCCTTTAGATGATATAGGTGTTTCATATCAACCATATTAGGAACGGAAAATCTGGTGCGGGGATACGTGGCCCCAGGTCTCAATGACGAGTTGCTCCAAGAGTTCTTGAGGCTCGAAAGGGTTTTCCCCACTCGGCGAAACAGTTTCCGATATAAAATGAAAATGTATCTCATCTTATCGTGCAGCTTACCCATCGAAGGCGCTTTCATAACACGTGAATTCTTCAGCCCGCAATTAATAAAATTAACACGATACGGCAAAGTATATTTCATTAAATTTTGTTCCATCAGTGACGTCAATGGAATGAATAAAAGAACTTCAAACAAAGGGAAAGTAACAACATAAGAACGCTGCAAATTCCTACACACGGGTTGGTTATTCCTCGAACCAGGCGCATGGAGCCTAATTTAAACCTCGGACCAGGCGCATGGAGATCCATTTCTTCAACATGGGGAAAATGGGGAAAACAGTGAGTGTGGCAGGTCCTCGACCAATTCCAATCGATTCACGGTTTAAAATTTAGTCGAAAAGCATACCCATTTTGACTCAATACCTCATCCAGAGGGCGCCAATCGTTTTGGGATTCATTAAATTGGATTCAGCGTCCAAAATTTAGTGAAAAATCATAAACCACACGCCTAGGTACCAGAAATCTCGAAAACACATATTCAAAATGGGTAATAGATGTCCATTTTGACCCATAACCTCTTTCAGTGGGTGCCTATCGTTCTGGGATTGGATTCAGCGTCCAGAATTTAGTAGAAAACGATACCCCACACACATCAAGTGCAAAAAATCTCAAAAATCTATTTTTCGAAATACACATTTTGACCCCTATCCCACTCAAATTTGGTCCGATCGGATTGATAAGTTTCGAGGACCAACTAGAGCCATGAATGGACCCCTGACCCAAATTTCAGATTTAATAAAAAAAATGTGCTACTACCAAAGTTGGCGTAGACGGCGGACGAACATTTGCTATTATTGATCTAGACACCTTGAAACTTCCACAAAAAAATTTTGGGGCAAATCGGAGAGATTGACTTTTTGCAAGGAATAACCAACCAAAACCCGAAAACTGTGCATCTGTATGACTCCGGTAACTCTTAATAACATTTTCACCGAAACTACGTACCAATCTAACACGCTCTCTGAGTTTTCTGTATTCCAAATTCGACCGTTCAACTAGTTTGGTATATTTTAATATATAGAAACCTACTCCAAGTACCTTCTCTATTTGGCTCACATTTGATAATGTACGAGTATGACGAATTGCAATAACAAAAATTGCAGTGAAAATCAACATGGTTGATGATAATAAAATTGTTATAGACGAATTGTCCTAATTTACATGATACATAAAAAATATGAATGAATATAATAAAGAAGTTCGTTTTTCGTAGTGAAATGGGAAAATATGCAGATGGATAGAAAAGTGAGATTGGTGGGTTGGACACAGGTTCCCCAAAAATTAAAAAAAAAACTGCGTGGGTTAACGAAGTTTTCCATTATTCGGCCCTACAAAATGGCGCCGTGGGTATTAAAAGAAAAGGGTAGGTTACACAAACCGATGTAAACCGTATTGAAGCTCTCTACGTGAAAATATAGCGTTTTTACTTGTTCTGTAGCCATTTTGTTGTCCTGTTTCGTGAGCATTAGCACTCACTGCACTCAACAAAACTCCCTCGAATGTTTCCCGTCCAATCCGAACCAAGCTATTGGAGCTGAGTGAAATACGAAGGGATATCATCCGACAAATCCAATTATTAAGCATTAGAGCATGGACGAATACATATTATTTAAACTATCTACTGAAAACATGGAGAGTAGCAGATATTCATCCTTGAGTGCATATTCGTTAATTTCATTACTTATATATGTCCATAGAAAGTAGATTCAGACCAAATATAGCTGAACTAGTGCTGAACCGAAGCAAGTTTTCATTCGGAGCACAATGAGTAGTGGAAGTTACACCTGCGCCAAATACATGTAAACAGTAGATGTCAAAAAAAAAAAAAAAAAAAAAAAAAAAAAAACCTTGCATTATTTTATTCCTAATCTACAAAACATCATAAAATGATCGTTTAAATAAGATAAATGTCGATGATTCGCCCGTCATCTAGTACTGAACGTAGGGGGAGAAAAAAGATAAGTTGTGCTGAACGGACGCCAAAAAAACTACTGAGTTTACATAATACTACTGCCCAATAAGGATACTAACTGCTAATTCATCAATAGCCGGCAAAATTTGACATAATGCATTGAAGAGCGTAGTTTGGAGAAATTCTAATTCCTGGATTTGGTACAGCGTGTCGTCGTGGAAGCGATGCCCCACATTGAGGAACATGATGGAGGATGAAACAGCCACGTCCCCCGCTAATTCGCTTATGAATCGTTGGCAGAATTGACTGATGAGCACGCAGGTGTATACCGTTCATGGCCCCTCGAGAGAGTTAACTTATTATCGGCAATTGTAAACGCGGTTCATTCCAACCTCATTGGAGAACCCATTCCAACTACCCCCTCCCCAATTCTCACCCGTGCATCGGTAGAAGGTTCACGAACCATTTGGCTTCTTGTACGCTGAAACGATGGACAGAGTCCCAGGTGACCACAGGTTCAGCTGTCAACGTAATGACCATTATAACGCTTCGATTGCCGTGTTCCGAACCACAAACAAGCAACTAACTGACCGTCACAGAGTGGCACTCTTCAGTGTCAGGACAATCATCGACAAACCGAGCACACGAGATACCTTCTATGGATGATACTGCATGCCGCAACAGCCCTTCCGGCCTCATGCCTCCTGATCTTACCGTCACCCGTTTTGAGTTAACATTTTCAGAAATTAGGTTGTCAAAAGTACTTATGAAATATTAAAAGTTCACATTCTGTTCGGAAACTTGTTTGTGTGTAAAAGGTCCTCATTGTTGTAGTCAGATAATCGGAATTAGAGACATTCAAAAAACATCAATTTTCATCATGCACACCTCGATTTTGGCTCATAAGCTCGGGTCCAAGCGTTCAGGGAGAAAAAGTACCGGAAGCACTATTTACCAGTAGCGATCCAATGAATGATTTTAAGCTACTGGGAAGGTCAAATGCAGACCAATATCGGTTAAATTATTTCGGAACGGTACTATTTTGGATGGATCTCGCTTTCAAAGTGAAGCGTACCTTCAAGATAAAGGAAAAAATAAATAAATAAAAAATACTTATTTAAGTGGAGGTATTGATCACAAATTGTTCTAAAATAGGTACCTACCTACCCAATTTGTCCCACAACAAGTGCAAAATAATACCCAAGTGAAAATTTTCAAAACCTTTCTATGTAATCATTTTCGTCCACAGCACACTTTCCCTAGTGGCAATCGGTATGAAGCCTATCTCAGTTGATTCAGCGTTTGAAATTCTGATGAAAATGATGACATGTCTTTATGGCCTGTTCTTCAATTTCCCAGGCCAGGCGTCTTGGCAAATGATAAGAGTGCCGGCGAAGAGTACGACGGAATTGATGGGATTGAAGAGGCTTAGGATATCAAATGCTCGACGTTTCCATTTGGACAATAATTGGCTGAGTTGATTTCCTTTCATATCAATCGAAAATAGGGATAGAAAACGTCTGGGAAAGTCACTGACTGGGCCCAGTCAAACTTCAAAAAACAAATTTCAATTTCGACAACTTCAATTTTCAAAGACCGTATAATCGCTCAATTAGCAACTCTTAAAAAAATGCATATTCGTTAGCAATTGTAGACCGTAATTTGTAGAACGACAAGATTTAGGAATCTGAGATCCTCAAATAAAGCTGCCAACGAAAACATGAGCTACGATGATGACGAGGATCTAAACAGGAAAATAAATGACAAAGAGGAAAATGAGAAGGAAAGCGAGATGAGAAATCACAGCCATTACGACAAGTAGCAGGTGACAAGCGGGCGTGGCCTTTTCAAAAAACTCTTTCAACGGAGGCTTTTTGCGAGATTACCACCGAGTAAACAAAAATGTAGTTTCTCTTGCAGTCTTCCTCGTTCAGGCAGTTCTGGGAGAAGGCTCTAATATTCTCCCGAAATTAACTGTTCCAACCGTCGAGAGGGCCCTGGAGGGGAGAATCTAATAAGCATTAAAGATCGAGTTGTGTTCCTTTTTGTCACTTTTTCTTGACAAACAATATCAGAATATAGCCGTGGCGGGGGGAGGGGGGTTCCCAGCAATTCGTGTATAGGCAAAGTCAAACGGGATAAGAGAGACACTGCCGTGAAGCTTCAAAAATGTGAAAGTATGATTATGTGTGGTAAAGTTAGCTCACGATAGTGGATGTTAGTGTCTCTTCTACCACTAAAGAACGCACGTTAGGATACCAATACTAGCAAAACAAAGCCTTCATCACCAGCGTTCACTTAAGTGCCTTATATTATCAACCCTTTAATGTTATTATAATCCTGTAACGATTAAAAAATGAATTGAAGCCGCAGCAAAATGAAGCATTTCTCAACGATGAAAATGTTTCTATGAGCGCAAATGTCACAACCGCGATTTTGACCGATTCTTGAATCTCGCACAGTGGTGAGCTTTAAAAGATTTGAAGAGCTTAGTACCTACGTTTCGTTGAGTACCAGGTATCTTTGCTGGGGACAACAACTTGTTCAATAACAGTCAAATTAAATCGTGAATGCCACTGACTGCAGAGGAAAAATACACAGAATAGTTGGAGATTCACTTACGGACCAGAAAGATGAAAAGGTGAGTGGAGTAAGAAACGTCTACTGGTAGGATGGAGGAGGCTCTTGAATATAAACTTGACTTAGAAGGACTACGTTGGAAGGTGGATAGGTGAAGAGGGCTGCGACATTCAAAGGAATCCATCATCCCCTCATTGCCGAGTCAATCCCTTCTTCTCGAGATCTTTTTTCTCCTTCTGTGGGTTTAGGAACCCAATCCCTGATTTTCCAGAACATTAGTGGGGAAAATAAAAGAGTACGCTCTTCCTCTCACGTGGCGAACCATTAAAATACGATATTTCAACACTTTTCATGAGAGAGGGAAACGAAACCGTGGCATCAAAGACTGAAATGACTGAAGTTATTTTCTCAGAGGTTGAAGATGTTCTTTAGCATTGAAATGATAAAAATAGCTCGATCATCCTAGTTAACTCGAACACTAAGGAACTTCTGTCATGCTCTTCTCTATTCAGCATTGTTCCGAGACTTTGTAGCAGCGGTGTCTCTGGTTCATTGAGCCGCTCAGGCATCAACATTTTTGTTTTATCACTCTGAATAAATTTGGTAGTGTGCCCATCTGATTGTCTGTTCACATTTTTCATTCCCACGAACATGATCTCAATCGATTGCAATCAAATTTGCAAGTTAAATGATTAACCATCAGTTTCGTTGTTATCAGTTATGCATTTCTTTAGTGGCTCCGTGAATTTGAACTGATTCTGGTTAAACTTTTAAGGATGAATGCTTGTATCAACTCCCTTGAGGTCTCATGCAATATTCATTAAAAAACGCTGCAATTCCTTGGACCAGGCGCATGAAGGCTAATTTAAAAAAATATATTCAGCGTCCATAACCTCTTCCGGTGGGCGACAATTGTCCCGAGATCAGTCTCATTGGATTCAGCGTCCGAAATTTAGTGGAAAACGATACCCCACGCGCCTAGATCGCCAATAATCTCGAAAATCCATTTTCCAAAAAACACGTTTTGAGCCTTGGCTTTGTTACCTTGGCATTATCGAATGTTCCAGATACTAGCGAGTCTTGAGTACCTGCCATATCGACAGTACCAGCCAGGCTCTATTCCCGACTGATTGCTCTGTTTATGCATGATTATATCCATCCTTGTACATAACGTTCATGTTTTTCGGACTTATGAATATCATACTGGTATACATATTAAATATTTTCATGAATATAAATGTGCACATCATCTGCCAACTGGTATTTCTTCACTCACAAAGTGGTGAAAATCGTAAATCTATTTCCCGTGATTGGTAATTCAAAAGCACAAAAATGCTGCAAATTCTTTCACAGGGGTTGGTTATTCCGTTAAAGTTGGTTAAAATCGATTACGGGCCAAAATTATACCCCACACTTCTAGATCGCCGAAAATCTCAAACATCCATTTTATGGAATACACATTTTGGGTCTCACCTCAAGAAAATTACTATATTGTAGGTTCATAGTCAATCTGAACTTGCAATTCAAACCCCCACCCCACCCCCGCTACCAACATCACAGTGACCTGATAACTTTCAAGAGTGATGATTGAGAATCAATGTAATTGACATTACTAGAAAAAATTATGGTTCAAAAGCGTGAAATCGATTGCAAAACAAACTCAACACAGCACCTCGTTCGGTCGAGCACCCTGTTTCAATGGTGATTTCCGGTTTGGCGAGAACTCCTTTCATGACGGAGATAATATACGTGAATCATCGTTCTCACGTTTAGATTCAGAAGTGCAGTTAGAAATGATGGCAATACTAGTGTTGCAAAAATATGAAAGGAATTCATGCCACGAAGAGATTGATTGATTGATTGATAACGTCTTTTATTTGTCTGGCGAGGTTTGGTCGAAGCTCGACCATTCTTCCACCTAACCAGATTTTACAACGACAATATAAAACAATGAAAATACATGGCTCAGTCGTCGATATGGACTAAAATAAATATACACTCCTCCGAAACTTAATTATAACTAACATACATCACAATAATACTTCTTTTTTTTTTATAACTTTATTTATTTAGTTTTTTTTTTTTTTTTCTTCTAATATTTGGCTAGTAACTCTTCTTTAAGGTGCTTCTTATAGGTTGGAACACTTTTCAGTTGTTTCAAATCAGTGGACAAACCATTATGGTACAGAATACTCTGACATAAAAACGATTGAGAGAGAGAGAGAGAGAGAGTTGGAGTTGACGAAAAATATCAACTAGTACACAAAAGGAAAATTTTACTTCAAGGCTATGGGCGCTAAAATAAAGTAGCTTTTTGAGTCGATGGATCTCAATTCTCTTGGGAGAGTAGCGCACGTTCAGTCGAAATTTTACCACCTCCTTCAAACTGCTATGCCTGGTTCGTAAACGAAAAGTAGTCGAAGCTGGGGAGGGGGAGAATTCCTGGTAAGTGTCAGGGGTCCTCGGATGAGATTCCCTAGTGAACACGGTGGGTGGTTTGATGGGTCACTTGTCCAAAGTCGTAGCCCTACAACAAAAGGATGCCGGAAACAGGGAAACTAGGAAAACATAAAAAGAACGAACCCTGAAAAAGTCCACCCTAGGGGGGGAAATCACCTCGGTATACTGTTATTGCTAGGTGGCGTCTAGCCAGGGTTAGGAAGAAGGGCGATTTCCAAGTCTTTGACGGCAGGGGTCCGAGCAAGGGCAGACTAGGTTCAGGTGCCCCGAGGGAGACATGAGGATCCGGCGGCAGAGTCAGCACACGAAACAGCTCATAGCCCTCGTTCTCACATCTCATCTCCCAGTTGGCATCAAAGCAGCTGCATGTTTGCTCTCTGATGATGAAGGGACGAGAGCTAATATGCTCACGCTGACCACCCCTAGCTCGCATGTTTAGATCAATACAGCGATCTGACTAGGCGCTTCTGGGTTGTCATTGCATAAGGTAGTCGGATACAGACGGACAAAGGCGATAGAGAATCCTATCAAAGCTTCTCATTAGATGTCACCTCAACTGTACCCGCAATGCGCCTCAGTCCGTCTGGAGGTAGGTTACAGAGGTAGGCTCACTCGACTCCAAGGATACGCAGTAGTCATGTACAATTTTGACTACTGTAATCGTTGTGGGAAATTATGATGCAGTCTAGTAAGAGCTGTATACTCACGGTAACGCAGAAACAGTCTTGTGACTCATTTAACAACGCGTTCTACTCTCTTGGAATTAAACGTAGTGATGAGAGAACACTATAAAGTAATCTGTAATGATTTATTTCTCTAAGCTGAACTCATTCGTAAGGAAATCGTTATTTTGAAATCTTTTAGGTAAATGATTAGAGAGAGAGAGAAAAACATGGACCAACAAATTTGGTTCTTTAGGAAATACCCATTTTTGAAATTCTCATCTTGAACAATAGATACCTATCTCCAGTGTGCGGGCAAACGGGTTAGGTACAATATTAGAACCGAAGATTTGTTCAGATTATTTTGAAGGCCTCTATCAGCCCAGAAACATCAAACAAAATTATATTATGAAGTTATTTGGAAGATTGGAAAAATGAACCATAAGATTCGCACATCCGGGACGCGAGTTGAATTTTGACTCGATTCAGTCCAACCACCAATGTTTAAGATCTAATTATGCTCCAGTTTTGATTTGATTTTGTTACTTCAACACTGATTTCTTACATTTAACATCTCCCCGGACGTCTAGCCATTGCACCGTTCGATATTCTAGGTGAACTATTCATGATCGGCAAAAATACGTATCTCGTAAGCGTAAGGTCAGCTGGCCGATAGGTAATTCGAGGATTGAAATGGTCGCATACATTCTAATCTCCGCATTTCATCCGATCATTCATCTGCCTCAAGATCAACAGTCAGGCCAAACACAAGAATGTATGCATTACGTGCAGCAGTCCCTCTTTTGCCATCTGACAGAGCTTATTAGCAATTAATTTCAATACGAGCCGTCAGAGAGTTGAAACAAGGCAACCGAGGAGCTGGTATCGTGATTTGTGGGTTTGCGGCGAGTTGGACTCAACCCTGCTGCAGTTGCACAGGCTACGTGGGACAATTTTGATCTATGTACACCCCCGCCGTAAATATTCGGCCAGGATTCTCACCCCTTCAGCACGCACATGTTAGTCATCAAAAAGGCATATATCAAGAAAGCATAAGCAGAGAATTCCATTTTATCTCTTGCTGAATTCCGCTCTAATTAATCTATTCAGTGATTTAGGTTTGTAGGGTTTTTTTTTTCTTTTTTTCTTGGTCGAGCGTTTGTTAGGGGTGGAATCTGTCGGAAGGTGCGGGCTCTTTGTGAGGGAAAGTCGTCACAAAAACTCTTCTTTCTCACTCGAGACCCGGCCAAAAACGCCTACTTCCATTCATGTTATGTCGCAAACTCTAACTCAAAACACGGTTTAATCCTCCCGCATTCCTAATGGGGTCATCTGGGTTGGGATATAGTCCTTGCGGGCCTTCCCTCAGTTGCAAGGTTATCTCCAGTAGTATAAACCTTCGCGAGAGCCGCACACAAAGCCATTATGTGTGCAACCCCACGTCGCTTTCATCGTTTGAATTAATTAAGCAGCCTGGAATCCCGTAGGTCTGGAGTAAACTCTCCTGTCACCCTAATTTTATTTATCGTACCTAAAACCCTTCTCACGCCGTTTTATCTTAGTCGCTTTCCTAAATCCTATGTAGAACGAAAAATTCACTGGTGCGTACGCATGATCCTATATCGCCATTGTAACTAACATCGGAGGTACCAGAAAGGGGATTGGAGGGATGATTGATGTACGTCCATTTCCAAGCGAACAATTGTTCAAGAAGTCAGCAAATTCATCATTTACTTCATCAATAACCATTGAGCAGTAGTGTGGTGAGAAGGGTGAACCTACATAGTCAGACACAAATTGTAAAACTTTACCCAAACCCAGGTAGAGACACCGCTCAGGTCGTCTTCCAGCCGTATCGGTGCCTGTATACTTTCACCCATGACTCCTTTGTATTAACGATGGGCCCTATAGTATCAATATCTACGAAAATGTTATATTGGAATTTTGATAGGACAAGAAAAGTATTTTGAAGGAATATTAGCAGTATACGGCTACTTATAGCCACAGTTATAGCAACAGAGTGTTGTAAGGGATGTACGGCGATAACTTCTTATGTATCATCAAAGAATCTCATAAAAACATGATTGGAACTTGATGCAGTACACGAAATACCACGGCTTTGGTTAAGCCCCATTTTGCGTTCTCAAAGTTCATGACCACCATTGAGAGAGAGAAAGAGAGATAACGAGTTCCGCTACGTAACATTTCCTGAGGTATCCAAAGTGTTTGCATTCCAACAATGAAGGGATGACCAGCTGATTCAGGAGGAAGACTAATAGATCTGTTTGGCTAGAAGGGATGCACATCTGAGACCTGCAGACATATTACTAGCAGCTTTTCGCCCAATATCGCATGTGATCACCCTTATTCCTCTCCAACTCGGTGGGATAAGTGTTGGGTCATTTCGAAGGGAAGAGGGCGATGTATGGAAAAGCTTCGGACAAATTCGTGCAGCAGGCATTAGGATCTGATCCAAGGAGAGGATGACGACTCAGCCACAGCCCTAGGGGTATTCCCTGCACGTAACTTATATGTGATATTGTCTTAGCCAACCGACCCTACGTTCCTTTTCGCATCGCCTCACGACCGCCAGCATTTTCGGATTTGATTATCCACCGTATTACCTGTAATTGAAACGCCCTACCCAGCTGACCTGATTGCTAATTCGATCGGTGGAACTTGCTGATCCTAAAGCGCCCAGGAAAGCGCCAAAAATTTCTAGGAGGGCTGAGAGTGGAATTAGCTAAGGAGCGAAGCCCTCTGACAAAGTGCTTCCCCCAAATCACATCTTTCTCCAACCCTTTAACACCCGTTCACAAAGTTCCTCTTGTCTTCGCCAGTTCAAATGTTCCCGTCATTCAGCTTAACTGAGTTAGGACCGTTTAGTTAGTCAATCTACCCTCTCGCGTCGCGGCCCAAAATTGATTTCCGTCTCCCGTGAGAACTCCGCCTTATCCATTATCTACGAGGCGAGGGCGTACGGCTTATGACACCACTGATGTGAGTGCCTTCTCCACTGCCGTCGCATATCATTAGGTTGGGGCATGTAGAGGTTTTGATTACAACTCAGCAGCATCTTCCCTCGAATCCATAACACAAAACAGAGCTCGTATATCAGTAAGAGGCCAATACCTCACGCTGCCTGGTAATGACGCGAGAGCAAAAGCTGGTTAATTACCAGTGCGTCTGGTTAGGTGCTTTGTGGCCGTACTGCCGTACTACCTATTACCTCTGCCAGCCATTTATTGGGTCATGCTGGGTTTGAAATGTGAAAATGGATAAACTTTGGTTTTGGAGAGAATCGTAATAACATTTTGGTTTTGAGCTTGAATCACAACAATAATTTGCTTCCACGTCGCTTTTCTTATTTAATCGATCATTCTACAAATGTAACATGACGTCGTATTGTGTATATTATTCATCTGGTGATTTGCCCGAGCGAATAAAGGTGATTTTAAGGAGATAACTTCGAATGAAAAGGGTAGAAATTTGGAGAAAGGAGCATACCATTCAACCCTTCAGCTTTCCTTAGGGTTGTTCTCATACTCACGGTTTTCTTCGCCATTCTCCCCCATCCCCTTCTTCAGTCGTAGAGGCAGGAGGGGCCAAGTCCGGGACATTTGCACGGAAGAGCAGTAAATTAGGGGGCGCCCACGGCAGATGGGCTCTAAATACCAAATTCCCGGCTTCATTTGCTGGTTTCTCTTTCACTTCCAACCCTCCTCCGAGCCGAAATCCTCTTTTTGCTCCCGACGTTACCCCCCTTCGCAATTAAACTACAACAGAATACGTGAGGAGTCTCCGAAAAATCAACAACACCTTTGTTTTGTTGCTCCGGGGCAGACACCCAATGATTTGTTGGTTTCGAGAGATTGGCGCTGTATAGAGGGTGTTTTTGTGTCTTTTGTCTTTTTCGGCATGGAGCTCGAATTGTTAGGAGGGCTCGAGACATAAATCAACGAATCTTTTAATGAGTGCTCCGAATTTTCCACGCACCAGTTGTCATCACAGAGATAGGAAATTGACGTGGAAGAGCGATATAATCAAAAAGCAGTTTGTCGCGAATTCGGGAAAGTTTACTGAATTTTAATAAAACGAGAAAACCTTCTCGTGCCGATTGCATTCAAGTTGATAATTTTCCGAATTGATATCGAGTTGGTAAGGTGAGGTAGAAATGGAACGAGTCTGTGTGCAGGCGGCGCGACGCGTAACCCCTACCACCCGCACTGTATTTATTAAGCGCCGTGCTGAACGCGAGAACAAAAACTACGAATCAAATCATCGCCAGAAAGATAATAGATGTTATGAGTTAGTATCAGACTATCGCAGGCAGTCAGTTAAAATATGTTAAACTATGAACGACCATAACCTGGAAAGACAACAATGTTTATAACATTCTTCTCGCCCTGAACTTTCTCCATCCGTTGTGGGGCATTACTATTTATAAAATTATTGCAAGGCTGATCAAGCACTTCGTAGCTCAAATATCAATTATTACTCATTTGGATGCCTGAGACGAATGAGAAAAATCGGTCGTTGAATAGAAAAATACACGATGAATGGGGCTGAAGACGGAGGGTAGAACGCAACGACGGGGTAGTCCAGGAAAAAACCGTGGCCAGTTATGGGAATGGATTATATGAGTTGTGAATGAAGAACTCTACATTCTATTTGGACCCCTTCGTACGAAAACAAACTCCTAAAGCTGATTTATTACAGTGGAACGGAGGGGAATGGAAATAGAACATCTAAGTCACCGTGAATAAAAACATGATAAGGGAGGGGACGATGAGGGATAAGTAGTAGGTCTTTCATGTATGCCTTCCTCTTTCGATGACAGGTAAATAACGTTGAAAAAATCCAACAGATAGGTCAAAAGCCTATAAAGAGAACAATAATTGCTTTGTCGTATTTGTCTACACAGAAATACACGTAAAAATGAATCAGATTACTATTTAACGTATCGTCGGAATCCTTTGATACAAAGGGTTTCGTTCTGATAAATCTGAACACGTTTTCGTGTAAATACTACCGAATAACAAGGGGGACGTAGGATTCACATCTATCTTCAATCTATCTACCCAATCCTAATTTTAGGTTCATGTAAATGGTCACTGAACATGTTCTTCACGTTTCTGCAAAATGGTTTCAGATGTACACATCAGGCTAATGGCTAAAAAATATTTCCAATCCTGAGCGAGCGTAATTGTTAGGTCTCTCCAGACGACAAGATACTAATGGTTCGTTCACGCAAAAGTGTTGTTGAAGCAGCTCATTCCCCGTTCGCTCTTCCGCTCAAACTCGACCAAGCTCTTCGTCCAAGTGATTTATTTGCTCGCTGCTCGTTCTCGATTATTAGTTTATCAAGTTGAAATCAAATCAAAGGTTTTAATCAAATTCTCGTTCGCCCGCTGAGTTGCAACTACTCAGATAATGTAAGAGTTGTCAGGACCAGATTCATGAATCGTTGAACAGTTCCCGAAGTTAACACTTTCTACTTAGATTACGTACAAGGATACCGCCGATTCAAGGCAAAGTGGATCACAGTTACAACTTTAGCACAGCATTCATGTAGTTTGTGAGCCACGGCATTGCTATTTTACCACCCTTGAATAAGATGAAGACCAAACATCACGACGACGGATATTTTCCCACTGAATGTCGAGAAAAAAATCGAGCCAATTGCACAACCTAATTCACGGTTCGTCATATCACTTGAAGTTAGTGAACCTCTTAGGAAACCTCCAGCAAACAATACAATTCTCTACACGAGCATTCACTAAGTTCCATTCTTCCGAGCTTACCTTTATCCTTTTAATGCAATCGATTGACCGATCAAATAAAGGAGGTGAGTTCGGCCTCTTCTGATGATTTACGAACGACAACAAACTGTCATCACCAAATATCTTTTCATCTTTCGATTTCCAATCCAATGGAATAGCTCTTTGCTTTGTCACAGGTCGAACAACAATGAAAAGTATTTGTTACTATTCGGGTATCGGAATTTTAACCTCCGATGAATCGATTAGCTATGTAGCTGACAACAATTAGTTTAGATTAGAGGCTAAATTTAAATATTTCATCCAGCGCTTATAATATGAATAAATTTTTGTGTTCTTGACATTGCATCAATGCCAACGATTCATACAAGTAATTGCTGGTGATTAACTAATGAGAGGTTTTCAAGAAAAATAGCCTGTGGATATTGATTAAATGAGCTTCAAATTTCCTAGTGCCTCAAGGAACTGACACTCATTGAATGGTGACTCAAGCTGACGAAACGAATAATTGAACACTAGAATATCCCATTTCATCAAAATACTGTCCTCGGTGTGTCATGCATAAAATCATTTTACTACAACGACTACCATTCTAAGATAAAGGAATTTTCCATAAACAGACCTGCCATCACTTCTCATGATCGAGGATTCCGTATGAGTAGTGGTACAAGGAGAATATTAGATCAGGGGTTCTTTGTATTCTTGTCGTGACCTTTCAATAAGAGTCGGTGGTTACATGCTGCACGAAAAACGTATTGCTTGATTAAACTCGAAAACCACATCAAACGTTATCAGCGGGACTACCCCCGAGTTAATGAAACGAATAAAACAATGAACGAAACATTCGTGTGTTGTCGGAATGTCAGAGGCACATACTGCAGTAAATACCTGCTGTTAGATTGAGAGTCGCAGACGCGGTGGCGCTCCACGTGAAAGAGCAGCAGCAGTAAACACGCACCCTCTATTGTTGATGAAAGAGACGAAAGCCTTACAAACCATTTTTATTTTTCTAATGATTTGGTAAATTTATTATGAAGATTAAACTCGACAAAACGAGAAGTTGTAGAAGAGTTTGGAACATCAAAAGGTATTCAAACTCAGTCTGTTTACGAAGGGCTACCATTCTTTAACCCGAAATTATGTGTGGAATTTCAGGTCCTCGACGGAGGAAAATAGAAGTAGTAGCAATAGTCATTGACTTCGATAATACCGCCTTCAAGCCAATTGAAGTTGATAACTCATGTAATGTACTCCAGGCTACTACTCGTACGCATTCAGTTCCATATAAATTATATACCTCTTCAGCGACAGAAAACAAAAGTAGCCGTAGTTTACGGTCCCATTCGGAACACGAGCAAATGGCATCTGAAGCGGGGGCATAATAAGCCGAGTGGGGTCGCCGTTCGTTGGAATTACACTTTGGTAATTGTTCTTCTAATTAAAAGAAGGAAGTAAGAGTTATTATCCTCAGTAAGAGCGGAAGGTACTAACAAACAATAGGCTAGAATGGGAAGGGGTGTGAACTACAGGAAAAGGGTTGGTGAGGTTTTGCGCTTGCGTCGTCCTTTCAGCTGCCATTTCCGCGTTGCTTTCCGAAATAATCCACGCTTGTCAGAAGAGTAGAAATAATTAAACGAAGCTCCTCTGCAGTTTAAAATAATAGCTGGAACGCTACGATTTGCTAATTAGGGTTGAAGGATAAGTACCTCCAGTAAAATTAATTTAATTAGCCTCAGAAACTAAAGAAGTCGTTGGGAGGATTCTATGAACCGTTTCATGTATGAATCTGTACTTACCACCTTATCCAATGTAGCTTTGCAACATTTATAGTGAACATACATTCAACTCATCTATTCGAACCCAGAAGGCTTTTACTGGGAAATTGAAGGACACTTCTGGGAGTGGTTACTCGGAGAATTACCTTGTGTGCGTCCGGATAGTATTGGTTGGCTGCCACACAGTTATAATCGGCTCGAAATCGCTAAAAACGCATTCGGTGGGGATAGTGAGAGACAGCCCATGGATGCGGCAATTTTGTTTGCTCATTCAAATTGTGTTCAACCTGCAGCTATCACAGCCCTGCCTCTACCTTTGCTAATAAAAAAATATTCATTCCCGCCAAACTCCCAATTATTCAAAATGGGTCTGATTCTAGGAAGGCTCTATTCGTGACTGACAGTGGAACACGGAAAGATATGCGATTTTTTTCTAACCAAGGGAATGACGAATGGGAGATTGATTAAATGCCAGATACCAGGTATTAGGCTTTGAGGTTTTCCTCCAAATCCAATAAATTATACATTATGGGGAACGGTTTTACTTGATTTGCTGATGACAGGTTGAGGCATGCCGTCAATTTGACATCAGGTGAGTGGTTCTAGGCCATACTACTCAAATAGTGATGGCAAACGATCAGGAAACGCGACCTAATCGATGAGAGATGGCAAGAATATTGTATGAGCGTATAACAGAATAGTCAATCCACGTGATAATCAGGTCAAACTGGATCTAATAGATTACGTATCGAACTACATCATAGCTGCTTGAGGGCGGGTATACCTGTCATTTAGTCATGAGTTACCAACTATAGAATGCCACATGCATATTATCTTGTTTAGTGTAGGTACATGTTCTCACGCGGGTGGAACAGAATCCAGGAATATTTTTCACACGATCAATGGAACAGAGGAATTTGTGATAGAGTGGCATGAGTCTGGCTCCCATAATACCTGAGAGAACTGGAACCAACTTAGCACAACACTGAACTACAAGTTTTGTTGAACCGGGTGCTTGCTCCAAATAAATTGAACTTTCAGAGGCCTTGCAGTTAATTATTCAGCGGTTGTTTTAAGTCTTCCCTATACTCGGAGTAGGTGCGTTTCCGGCTTCGTTTGGTATGCAGACCGAGCAAAGCCTTCAGCCGGCATTAAACAATACTACAATATTCAGAACCTACCCCCCGACCGCCTACGGTTGACTAAGCGGTTAATTTGTGACGTTAGCACTTTGCTAATTGCCTTAGACAATTTGAAGAGGAGCGAGAGCCAGCGGGGCCGTTCATTAGGGGCTCTCCGGCCCATCTCGATGCTTCAGTCGCCCTCACCCCAGCTCAAAGCTGACTAACCCCCCACAGGATTTATTTATACAGGTCAGTGACCTGCATACGCAATCCCTTGATGAGCGCCACAAACAGAAACGCAGAATCCCACAGTGAATCAGTTTTCAAGTCAACAAGGGCTCCGCGACTTGACTTCATGATGCGCTAGTGGAACTCAACGCTCGCATATATACAGTATCAATCGAGTTTCCGCCATCGCGCAATCGAACCCGGACAAGTGGTAAACAGGCTAACAAGGCACTATCCAGGGCAACCACTGAAGTGCCATGGCGGTGTAACCAACCCTGCCAGCCAGTTCAGGAAATCGGAGACGGATCACCAGCTCTGACACCAAATACCAATTAATCAGGCATAACTACGAAAAACCAACCCCATTAGGAACTCTAATTGGTTTCTATGAGTAAGGGGTACCTAAAAGATTTCCAATTTGAGGAAAAATAGAAACTAATGAAAATCACGATCATCCTCACTATATATTATATATTTTATTATTATTTTTTTTCTATGAGCGCAAGAAACTGACAGCATTTATGATCCAGAAATGTCGAACTCATTAAGATGGATCAATGATCTAAACATTAACCCATATGGTTGAGCGGCAACTTCCCCTCGCCAGCCCATGATAGTAGGCGATCATTGTCAATCTCAATGCCAAAAATCTCGACCAAGTGGAGTCTCAAATGTCATGTTTAAGGATGAAGGTAAGCTTGCCATTCACATGAACCGTTTTCGATGAAGTTCAATTATAATTTATGTGAAATGGTTCGAGATCAGAATAGCACATTCATGGTTTTATCAAACATGAGAGATCATAAACAAAGATCAACAACACCAGGTCTCAGATCGAACTGGACATGCTTTAAGCATCGAGAGCGCCCTGAGAAGGGTCAGGAAATAAGGAGGCACTCAACACCCTTATCGGTAATTTTACGGAAGGGAGGATGCTGCCCATTGGCCCAATTCATTCAAATCTAATCCACTCAAAACTAAAAGAAAACCATTCGAAGCGTCTTTTCTCGGGATGCGTGGAGAACGTCGGTCTTTGAATGGTAAACAATTTATCGAGAGACTGAACGCCGCGCAAGAGAAACCACCGCTCGGCCTAATGAGAATTAGGGTAATCCGCTAGAGCTCCACGCACAAAGCAACAAAATTAAAGTAAGTTTC
This sequence comes from Cyrtorhinus lividipennis, assembly GCA_019603395.1. Taxonomy (NCBI): domain Eukaryota; kingdom Metazoa; phylum Arthropoda; class Insecta; order Hemiptera; family Miridae; genus Cyrtorhinus; species Cyrtorhinus lividipennis. The sequence goes on along the minus strand of CM033998.1, from coordinate 51,316,675 downwards.
TGAGAAGAGGACGGAAACGGGGTGCTTAAAGTTCCCGTAATCAAGAATCCCCTACATTAACTCACCCTGCGGAACCCTTAACCGAATTACACGTTCCAGCGAATCTCTCGCGAGCATCGAGCCTCATCCCGGCAGTGCTTTCGCATGCACAATCCCGATTCGAAGAGCAAAATGACGAAGGGATGTTGGGATCGACAAGTATAGGATTCTGTTCCACAATACGACTGATGGGCAAGTTCACTGAACACATTAATCACAGAACATGTTTGTGTCCGTCCGTACCAAGCCAGTGTTAAATACCATGGATACAAAAATCACTAATTCTTCAATCAAGTTAACTAAGCATTCTAGCATGGTAGCGGCAGTTTTCACGGCCCGTAACCTCAATGACGATGAGACATTTCTACAAAGGCTTTGTGGAGGATGCTTAGAGGTTTGAAAGGGTGTCTCACGAGTCGTTCTTCCTCCCAGCATTCACAAAGTGTTACTTTTTCGTGGACTAATAGCCATGTTGACTCTCAATATAGAGTTCCAAAGCAATAAGACTGCTTTGGTAGGACCAGAAATCAAGGTTGTATGTCATAAGCGCAAAAGTATACCAATCAAAAGCGCAAGCCCGGGATCGGACACGTCAAAAGCGCAAATCTGTGGTAAATGTCCATTGCGCAAAAATGCACCAAGTGGCAACGTCGCGCCAGATGGAAAGTGCAGCCTCTGACGGTAATTTGTGGAAAAATTCTTCTTATGCCTACATGTGCACTAGATTCGAAGTCCAGAATTGCTGCCAGAATGACGTTTTTGATGGTAGCAGGAAATATACTACCGGTATGTACGCTTTGTTGGCGTAAACATGAATAGTGTAAAGCTGCGTGAAAAGACGGGGTGAAGCATAAGAAGTACCATCAGCCAAAATCGTTGGTCCATGGTCAGCAAGAAACTTGAGACCTTTTTGGGAAGCGAACATCACGATTTCCTGGTCACAGAAGCCAAAGGCTGGTTGTTATAGGGTGAGTTTTGAGCTGCTCCATGAGTTCAGAAATTGTTTTTGCAGAAGCTGGAGTCACCTTTCTTCGTGTTCTGTACATACCTTGTTTGACATTATTCAAGTCCTCGAAGTCTGTGCGGAGATGCGACTCAATAACATTTCTATGTCAACAGAACAGACAACATTACCCGGCGTTGCCGGAGTTTCCATCCAGCGAGACTTTGCGCTTCTGATGGCATCAAAAGCGCAAACTCAGATGATCCCTCATTAGGATGGAATTTGCGCTTTCGATAGTCACCGGAAATCAATCCATTTGGCTGATCTAATGGGTATTCATTAACTGGTCAACATCATCCATCCAGGAGTGACTCAAGACCTCATTGGAGCCGACACTAAATTCCAATTCTTGCTGCATTGTCTTCTGTTTTCGGTGATGTATGTTATCCTAACGCAAGGTCATCGTGCAATGAGTAATCAAATAAAATTCTTATTGGTGCGAGCGAACTCATCTTCCTCCACTCTCTCAAGTTCGAAAAGTCAATCCTGGTTCAATGGTATTCAGTTATTGAGATTTTCTGAACTGTGTGCAGTGTTATTTCACAATGAAGATCTGTGATTCAAATATCGCAAAAGAACACGACTTGAAACCTAAAGCTCTGCTTGGTCTCAGATTGGAAGATGTTACAAATCACAACTTTCCCTAACAAAGGGCCATTTGGCTGTCCTTCCAACCCATTACATCGTGAATGATGCAGCAAAGCTCGGAGCGGGCTTACATGGGGACTGGGTATACGAGGGAAACGGGAGAGTGCGTTTTGAGAGTGGAATCATTCAACAGCTACAGAATTCCTGACGCGATCCCCGAGAAATTAATACCTTCAGCTGTGGAACGCTGACACTACGCGACACGACAGTATACGAGCGTAGATACAGAGGGAAGAGTAGGAAGGGTCTCGCAAACCGAAGATCGATGGCGAAAGCACGTCACCGCAGTTGCATAGTTGAGCGTCCCTCACATGTATGGGCACCCTGAAAGACCCTCATACTGCACCCCCTAATGAGGATGATAGTCAAAGACAACCTCACTACGATGTGCATTCAATCCAGAGGGATAAAACAAGAATTTGATTGCATCACTGCACTTTCTGGTGGTTTCATCCTCGACGCAAACCGAAATTTTGATGACCCGACTTGGCGATTACGGACTTAGGGACTTATCGATAGAATTTTCCACATATATTACGGGTATATTACCTCAACAAGGACGCACACAAAATTTAATAAATCACAAGAATCGTAATAAGCAGGGGGGCGAGTAATCATTGTTTGATTCAACTACCGGACAAGACGATAACACTAGTTCTGAAATCGAGGTTAAAATCCGAGTTGATTTGTGAGGTTGATTGAAACTAAATTCAAGTTGCTCAGTAATAATTAGAGTAATTGGCAAGAGTCGGATGAATGTAGCCTAAATAATGTGACACATCGCATGTGATAATTGCAGTAAGAAATTATGATCAAGTAGACTCTCAGGTACATTACCAACTGAGGACTCCTGTCACTTAACACCCACCTGAAACAAAACAATGACCAAAGATGAGCGTATTTTATTGGTTAATGTTCATATGGCATTATTGTACACATAAGTACTGTAATTACGTCAATAGATTCGGACATCAAACAAACAGTAAAACCGGGCCTGAATATGAAAGCCGAATAACAGAAAGCAGAAAGATAAAACGCTTTTTTTTTTTGTGAGACTTCCTTCGACTTCATAGGCGACAGATGGCAACAAAAATGCATTATGTTTCGTGGCATAGATAGTAAATGCACTAATATACCAGCTAACTGAGTTTCGGAATCAAGAAGCGCCGCCGGTATGTATTTATTGCTTACCTGCGTACGATTATTCCATCGAGAACAAGGAACAATATAACTAGGGGCGGTCGTTGATTCGGAAATGATCAAAGAAGAGCGTAGTGCATAATCTCGAACAACCGCCAAAGGGCTCGCCAAACTTGAGCAGTTTTGTATTTACAAGAAGGAGTTTCTAATGAGATGTGGTGGGGGGGGGGATATGAAGGACTTGACAATAACCTCTGTTCCCCCTCCAGAGAACTCCAAAGAGCCGCAGAAAGGATCAACCGCTATAGATAACGAACAATGGAGGGTATTGGGTGACAATTGCTACGGACCCTATCAGCTTAAGATGTCCAAAACTTGCATAAATGTTACCTGATATTGCTGTAGAAGCTAAGAGTGCTCCCCTCTTATTGGATCCCCTGACGACAATATACCCAATACAGACAATATATATTATTATAATAATGCAGTGGGATAGCGCCAGCAGGTAGATGGAAAATGCTTCTTATCCAAAAATCAGGATATCGAAATAAAAAATGAACTTTGTCGGTCGAAAATGGGTAAAACTTATTCGTCAGCGCAACAGTATCGTAGAGAGATAATAATGTTTGAAGATAGAACTGAGGTCACGATATTGCTGTGTGAAAGATATTATCTTCTAAAACGTACTGAATCAAATTATATTAAAATGGGAAAATAATGTTTACGATACACTCTAGAGAAGCACGAAGTCTGAGAAGAGAGGCTCAAGTTTATATTAAAGCGAAAGATAAATGTCGACAGAATATCAGGTAATCTTGGTCGTGCGGGTCGCATGAGACAGGTGAAAAACGACCTCTTATGATAGCGGGGGTTCAGGACGGAAAGTGCAAAGGTGTGAAAGCGGGGATAAGGAAGCAAGTCCAACAGGGGGTGGAGCGCAAGAATAGGAGAGAATGGGTTGGATATATTAAACCGAAATCAAGGAGAAAGCTGATAATAAAAGTGGGAATGTGGTGAATTATGTTAAGAACACACTTCGTCCAGGAGACCCGTCGCAATATTCGGGTACATCGAATCTCATGGTGAGAAACGAGCATTAGAGTCTCTTTATTAGAGATAAGCGAGATTTATGGACCTATAACTTGCGAAGGCCCTTATAGGTAAAAATGTAGGGACTGGAATCGAGGGTGGTCAGGATTACTCTCTAGTTATAGAAAATGACCAGCTCGGGTTTCACGGTAAATCGTTGTTTAAAATAAATAAAACAAAAAATTTACTCACGGTTAGGAATTTACAAAGTAAAAACAATGAGTAGGTACTTGACTGTCTACCCGTCAACATTGGTAAGTAGGTGATCCGCTAGGGCAAACGAGACTGAGTTATAATGCTTAGGACAAGGGCGACAACAGACCATTAGAAAAAGAAAAATGTCTTCCGTTCTGCCACCTACGCAATAGTTATCTCCTTCCATTACAAGCCTAATCTGCTACGACTTCATCAAGATCAAAAACCTGAACGAAATCCTTCAGTAGGACGGACTTTCGCGGTCAGCTGAATGAAGGAAGGAAAAAGACCTCAAAAGAGTCACCCCTACAAATAGAGAGAAGAGGAACGAAAGACCCTTTTTCAAAAGGTACGAGATACGAAATCTGGGCGAGACTAGGGCACCAGTTTTTATCGGAATTAATTAGCGACCGACATCAAAGGGGGCCTCCCTTTGTAAGAAACTGCTATAGAAGGTTGCAGGAGTAGGTAATTTTATGAAATTAAGCCAAACCAATCGCCGTAAGATGAAAGCGGTTTGATGAAAAGAAACGTCCTTACCGCCTAGCCATGCACCTGCTCTGTACAAAATGAAATTACACTCGCTACACTTATCCAAACATTGCCGGTATTCGCCGAGGACCGATCATCATGCAACATCAAAATGGACAAAGTCAGCATCGTTGCAGAACTCTAGATTGAACTACTAACTCCGTTGATCTGGCTTATTATGATGATGAATGATAAATGAGTGCTACAAATCGTATAATTATTCTGTAGTGTATCGAGCATCGTCAATTTTGAGCAACGGTGATCCAAATTTTACTATTTCAGCCGTAATGCTGGAACTTTTTACGTAGGTATTTAGCAGGGAACTATATAATGTTGCAACAACTTTTCACCAACAACCGTCCCTTTACTGTGGAAACGTCACCAGCTGATTTATGTCACAACGGCCATGATTCTTCTGAAATTGGAACGGAACCAACCGATATCCGAAGACGATACGCAATCGTAATGTTGGAGCGAGGCATGTGTATCGTGTTGCTGTTCAAAATAAATTCCGAGTTTACAATAAACATACAATCTTTGCCGTCGACGTAACCAATTGCTAGCTGATATTTCGAGTATGCAAGAGCCAAACACTAAAACTATACGCGTAGTATCCCTCTCTCTCGGAGAGTGTTTTATTTGAATAAAACAACATTCCCAGGGGTGGGCGAGGTCCTCATCAGATGGATGGATGGAAAACTTGTGCGAGTCAAAAGTGACCGAATGTGACATACACTAGACACACCACAGGCCGTGATCCTCGAAGAAGAAAGGCGGTAGAGAATCAGGGCAAGCCAGGCATCACAACGGGTTACCTTCTACAACTACTCCTGAGGCCGCAAATTGATTCTGACCCTTCCCGAAAATTACTCACCTAGGGCTATCACTGGATCTCCCAGACAGATTGACTGACGGACCGAAAGATTGATCTCACACCGGCTGGACCCTTGTCCCTTGGTCGAGGAAGACACCATCCCTATCAATTTAACCCTTTACACGAATAATGCAACCTGCATTAACAATCGAACAAGGAAAGAAGCAAATCCTGTTTTCTTCATGCTTAATCAATGCTTCATATTACTGAAACTGGTCATCAACGACGGTGAATACTAAACACGTTTTGTAAAAACGATAACCAAGTCATATAAAGAAGTGCCTCCGTTCTCTGACTGACAGTCCGAGCAATGGATCAACGTTTAATTTAGTTGAGTTCCATCTTACAGAAAGGATCAATCAAAAGTTCGGGAAACCATCACCATTTTCATAATTATGAGCACTACCCAGCTCAGTGTTACCAGCTGTAAATTGGTGATAGCAATAGCAGTAAACATTGGGCAAGCTCGGCGAAGGAATAAGGATGATTTTAATCTTAGATATGGAAGGGAAAGGAGGAAGTTTGACGGCTACTTAGTGAGTATTGTAACACGAAGATGTCAATCATGCATCTTGACAGTTCATCCTGTCCAACAACAAGGGTACCCCCGAGGGAGTGGAAATCGAGGCGCCCCTCATCAATCGGAGCAAATAAAACAGGATTCGAATGGAAAACGGCAATGGACCAAAGGGAGAAGTTCCATTCTCAGCAAAGAGAGCGGTGATGGAGAGTAGAGCGGGGGATCGGTTACAATGAGCTGTATATTGCTTAGATAAGAAGCCAGTAGGCCCCTGGTGAGACCTCACTCCCTTCTGCCCGTGAATTGCGAGACCCCTTCATCTGCTTTTGGCATCTCCAGGAAATGAAATACTGGACCGAGCCACCGTCCCGTATCTTCCGACACCCCACCCCGCTGTGCCTGACTACGCTCCTCATCACAGGGAAGACTGCCTCCCACTTCTGGCCCTATAATTGCAGAGGATCCTCTTTTACGACCATCACCCCGGTCAGGCCGACCAGCCGCCTACGCACCGTACAAAGAACGATCGTCAGTGTAAACATCACGGTTAATATAAAATCCGGGAGTATTTATTGCTTTTGAAATCGGGGGGAGGAGGAACATAAAGATGGCTATCTGCGGGCAAGGTGAACGACCCGTATGGCTCGGGACTCAATCCTCAACAAAAAGCTAAAGTCGACTCAAGTTCGAGATACTTGGTCGCCGATTTTTCTTGCTGAACCTAGCCAACAGTAGTGAGCCGTGGAATATATCATGAACCCGCCATTTTCATTCATTGTTAATACTACTATCAACGTAGCTACATCTCCAATAAATGGTTGTCACAGCGGATTGTGAAACCGAAATTAGAACAGGAGCTCATCATTCCCTCCGAGGAGAAATGAGTACTCTGACAGGATGTCAACGTAAGTTTATACTTAAAGCAGCGAGAAGTCTGATAAAAGTCGTATCACAAGACTGGTGAGGTTGTTTTCAAGTAATCATGGAAGTAGACTGAGATCAATAAATATACCAGAAAAACAGAAGAGAAAATCTATTAGTGATCAGTATAAGGTTACAAGGTTATAAGGTGACATCTGAACAACCAATTCGAATACCCGAGGGATGAATGAACGATGAACGATATGACCCACCCTGCCATATTTCCTGAGTTTAGCATAACAAAACGGAGTCTGGAACAAACTGTCTTTGGGTTTCAATTCAAACAAGCACTACTGCAACAGATACCCGAGAATTGAGATGTAATTAAGCAACCACGAAGTAAGCAAGTTGATAAACAGTCCTCCAATTGATTGGGAAAATCGACAAAAAACAAAATGCTGATAACAGGGATTAATTCGATGACTAATGGGGATAGGTGCTCTCGATGGTTAGGTTACGCCAATGTTGAGTGGATGGGAGAACGCAAAAGATGCCATGGGGTTACCTCAGAATGAACATACTGGTACACCCAAACCAGATATAGGTGATGAATCCTGGGTCCTACTTTGAGTTTCCTAACTGTTTCCACTAAAAATGTTTACTTTCAGTATAGGATCAATCGTAGCTACCCTAAAAATCATTAGGTGATAAAAAGATGATCGCAGACTAAACTCTGTTATAGCGAAATAAGGTCTATCTGAATCTCCGTTTAGGAACCGAAGCGTAACTCGAACCTGCCGAAATGGGAATGACGAAGTTAGAAGTTTAGATGGAAGTCGTACAAAAGTTTCGGCGAATAACCTTTTACACGGTCGAACGGATGCCAACAGAACAAATAATAGGGGATCAGGGACGGACGGAATCCCATTACAAAGCTAGAGCCTTGTATACTAAACGGAGATTGGTGAGAAGGTAGTAACCATGGTGAAGGTGAAGAGACTGAAGGGAAGACTCTCAACAGAATGCACCGTAGATATAATTTAGGACCCAGACAATAACCAGGTAACTGCGAAGTTTTGAGTTAAGTACCACAAATCGTGAGTACCTATGTACCCTCACAATTATGAGCACACTAAATTAAGATTCCCTCCGAAAGATAGTCCCATTCCCAGGATTCCCTTATTAGTCGTCTACCTTGACGCTCATACAGTGTACTGAGCTATGTTCCCTATTTCATAATTGCAGTTGGAAATGTTATTTTGATTGTTAAAAACCCTGGGTTTGATTCAACAATAAAACCATGGTGATGTTTTCGGAGGTCTCTCAGATTTCATGATTTCTGGGACTCTTGACAGGCACGCCTACAACAACTAGGATGTATGAGGTTGCAAGCCGAATCCGTCAATGCGGCGAGGCAATGAATGAAACGGAAAATCATGTTCTGATCCTCCCATATGAGGATGACACCAAGTTAAGGTGGGCCTCATCCGGACCAAAATATCACCTAACTTTACTTCATCTATTACATGTTACTATTACTTGGCAGATGTGTTCACACAATTTGACATAAGAAATCATCGTCGCCGCTGAAAGGTCCATGACCTTCAAATGCACTTGTTTCGGAGGGCGATTAGTCATTTTTAAATTGGTGGGATTCCACAATGCTCAATAATTTGTCATCAGACGGCCAGGGGTCATCACGAAACGCCAGTTCATTTCTTATCGTTGTAGAGAGTGAAGAGAAAATAAGAACCGTGTCATTTCATTGATATGGTTTCACTTTGGGAAAGGGATATTCCATCATCATTATGTCAAGATTTCCTTCGGTCATAGGACAAGGCGACACAAGTCCATTAATCACTAGTTAGGTGAGACCATATCGCCGCATTCCACTCCCATTATAAACACAAAGTGGCTGCTGGGCGTGTGCAATACGTACGCCAGGAGTTTACAAAGATAACATTAGTTGTTTCTAAGCCCAATTAAAGTCAGTCATGACTGAGAATTTCAGCGATATGAATATGATATTTTTGTACTAATGAATTAGAATTGATTTGTTGTTCAAAGGAAAATTGAAAGAGTTCCTTCGACTAATCAATGTGAGCACATGTCATTAATTTATTGCTACATACACCTGTCTATATCTTGCTCACCGGCGCTTCTTCTTCACTCCTAACTGAAACGACAGGGGAAGTTGAGCATGTTTACCCCTAATTTGATAGGAGGTTTGCAGTCCGTGTATTTCGTACATTTTAGGTCATTTGATGAGACTTCGCTGAGGCCTTATCTAACCCTTCAGTGGTCCCGAGAAGATGAAAGGTCATAATGAAAGAGATGAGAACACTCAACGGGAAGAGAAGGAGGAAGGGGCTGGTCTGTGGAACATATCATAATAAACTTCCCGCTTTAAATAAGGGAAAACGACTGGGGAAGGTTCGGGTCCGGACCGGGCGGTCTCGAGGGGACGCGTCGTTCTATGGAGGAAGAAAAGCGATGATTTCCCGGGGTATTCTACCGCCCTCCGGCCGCACGGGACCACTAACGTTAGATTAAATAATCTGGTTGCAGGAGGAGCCTCTAATTATGCAGAATGGACAAGTTATCAGGAGAACCCTAGCATGTTCCCAGTTTGAACAATAACCTTATCCGTTGTCTAATGTATATTTTACGCCTTGCGGGAAAGCGGTTAGGGTCGTGCTGAATGGAACGTGCCACAACGTCGTAGCCTCGCAGTCTAATTACGCGTTTTTGTTTAGTAGCTGGAAGGTCACTTTGTTCTTTGTATACCGGTGTTGAACTATATTTCAACCTCATTTCTGCAACTTGGAGAAATTCGAAACCACGTGACGACTGGCAGTGCTGAAAGGAGGGGCAAATTATGTACGCAACTCCCCCAAGCCGCACAGAGCTTGCTCTATGGCTTGGGGTGTATTCCAATGTATGGGAAGTTTTCGGTCACCCATGTAATATGATTTACGATGGAATAAATAAAATAATTCATTCATTCATTCAACACGACCGCTCTAACCGGGCTGCTCAGTAGACTGCTAAACGTATGGAATATGTAGCACTGTTAAAAGTGATTATGGATTGGGAACTTGAACTGAACGAGCGTGAAAATGGCTACGCTCTAGTGCATCACTACATTACTCTGAGATAACTATGCCAGAAATGAGTGCACCTGCTAGGGAACTATTCATATACCTACTTAATGAGGAGTAGGTGAGCATAAACGATTTCATAACTGGGATGAATGGAGGAGTTTACAAGACCTCAGGGGTTCATGCACCAAAGGAAAACCAACTGCAGAATCACGAAATCACTGCTTAAACCCTTAACTAATCTATATCCTTCTGAATCACGTTCTGATTTCTGAAGCGCTGCAAATTCCTCCACAATGGTTTGTTATTGGAGCATGAGTATGGAAAAAACAGTGTATGGAGTGTCCGGACTCATTCCGATCGATCAGCGTCCAACATTTAGTGGAAAATGACACCCCACACGCCGAAATACCCAAAATTCTAGAAAACCCACTTTAAAAATTGGTTGGAAGACACCCACTTGACCCGGAACCACCTCCGGTGAACGCCAATGGGGCCGGGGCCCATCTCAATTGATTGAGAGCCTACACAAGCGGCCAGAAGCATACACACCATAACTAATATGGTAAATATTACACTACAAAAGCGTTTAGAAATTATGCGTTTGAGCAGACATTTGTTTGAAACTACTTCGCTAACAAGATTGAGAGGTAATGAAGCTAAAAATGGAGCCACGGCCATGGTTTTACATGAATTTAGTCTAGATTATGAAAGAAGTTATTACTGACTCATGGAGTAGAGCGAACGACCCAATAAGCCGAGTGCGAGAGCATTAATAATAAATAAATAAATAATCTAGTATTTTTGAGAATTACATAAACAATTCATGTGGTAGGTAAAAAACATCATAGGTTGCTTCAACATTAGGTTTATATAACTGGTTGGTTTGGTCGTGGTTTCCTGATAAGGCACCAGGAGTTCACTGAATTACTAAATTAGCTCCGTAGAAACAAATGAATACATGAAACAAAAATAGAATTATTGTCGACGAGGTATATATGAGGCATAGCGTAATTCAAGTGGCCCTCCTGCTTTGTACGGTGTGGAAACTGCGGCACAAGTGAATAAATAAGGATTTCAAACGCATTGTGCGGAATTCAGTTTCTGGCCCGGTGAATGCGTGGAGGATAAATACGACCTTCGTTATTATTGTGTAGCGTAGGGGAAGATGGCGAAAAAAGCTTAGGGTCACATTTCCCATCAGGTTAGCGTAACACACCACTGAATATCCTAGTATGAGACTAATTAGGTGATTCAGGCGTCGTCAGTGCATTATTCATTGTTTGAAAGAGGTGTGAGATAACTAAGTTGAAAGAGAATAGCTTTTCCCTGCTCATGCTGGGGAGGTGAATTGACTGAGTTCACGTTTGCAGTTTTCCCGCATTGTTTTCAGATTATGAACGCCCGTACTGAAGGATCTTCAACTTTTTTTTCTGAACGTTCTGTTGAACAATGAGCAGGGTGCACCATTCATGGTACCTCGTGAATGTACAAATAAATTATAGTGTATATTCTGCCTATGCCACGGAATATTCACCATAATCAACTAAATGATCAGCTGATAGCTTAGCTACAAATATAGAAGAAAAGAAAGCCGCTAATAATTTCAGTATCCTGAAGTGAGATTCTTCCACACAATGGTTTCGTAGGTTTAACATAGCCTGGTAATGATTGAAAAATAATATATTAGAAGTAGAAAAAAAGGCCATTTAATTAATTAGTAAGTAAGTAAGTGGGTAAAGTAAACAAGGACTTTCACCTTGGATTTTCGTCCGGCTACCTTGGTCAGGTGTCGCGGACATCGTCAGCCGTCCTCCAAAGAGGATCGTAAATTGATCTGGCGATTTCGCTCGTGGCTAGTTATTGCCTCACCCCCTTAAGTGAAGAGGACGAATATGAGGGTCAAGACAAACAATTAAGTTTCTCTAGCCAGGATTCGAACCCTGGCCACTCGGAGTACCTCACCAATCCTTCGTCTATTCCACTAGACTATCGAGCTCTGATTAATTATTGTATTATTTAATTATTTTAATTACAGAAGCTAAGAATGTAAGAATAAATGGATATTGGTTGTGCATTACCTTCAGAATCGATTTGGCCCGTATGAGACAACTGAAGCTGAGGACGAGATGAATAGGACGTAAAGAACAGCCAATTTTCATCGAAAAAACGAAATATCATTAATGTGTGATCGCTTCTGGTTCGAAGGCTATTAAAATGGTACGCTGATAAAGCGTTAGTGTAGCCAATGTGAACGAGAGGTAGAAAATACGGAGGGGGCGGGTAAAGTATGAAGAGAACGCGAGCAAGGCGTAATAACAGGGGGAAGTTGGGTGCGATAATAACAGTGTTGATCTCCCAATTCTGAAATGCTCACCCTACCGGAAGTGCGACGGAAGCTGCGTGCGCGGAATACGGTTCAACTGTTGTAAATAGCGGGAATTATTGACGGTTGGAATCATACGGGATGCTTAAGCTGCCACTGTTGTGATGCGCTAAACCGATGAGGAACCATCATTGTAGAAAAGAGGAGGTAACAATGCCTATAAACGCTCCATCCGGCTGAAGTAGATTTTAGGAGGTTTTCTGCTTGACGGTGAACCGGAAAACCAGATGTAGATAAATCATGCCATAATATGAAGGGTAGGAGGAAACAAGAGCGACGGTAACTAAGAAGAAAAGACAAATGGTTCGGTCAAATTGAGTTAAGATCAGTGTTATCCACCAACTCAGAATCGTAAGTTTGTTTCACTCAACCGAAAACTGTTGGTTATAGCGTATAAAAGAAGATAATATCCCAGGGGAAATAAATACAGGATGATTTTTTTCCGAGGAGTTATCCGTTAAAACTAGAAATAACAATTTCTTCAGAGAGAATGAGATAAAACAATGAACGGAGCGGTTTCAGTAATGTACATACCCCCTTTTAAGCCCAGTTTACACAGTCGTGGAGCGAAACAGTTATTACGTAATTTAGGGCTGGACTGAGTTTACAAACTGAGCTTCAGACACGCAAGAAAGGTTTGGGTTCAGTTCTGATGTGGCAGAAATTGGGTCCCAGTTTTGAGTAAACATTTCAGTTTGGGGATCCCACTTAATTCTTGTCGAACTCAAGCTATTTCGTTTATATTATACACAAACCCACCCCTCCCCCAACATAATCTTACGCAGACAACTACTCTGATGAGTGAATAACGTGAGGGTATAGTTTCACCCTCCTTTCATTAGTTTGTAATGTTTCGTGTCGTTCCTTCCTTTTTTCGATTAACTCCACTTCTTTCTCCATGTAAACACTACGTAAACGAATGCACTATAGCCTCTCCCCTCCGGCGAGCGGTCTGCTGAGTCAGCTAGTGGAATGAAAGTAGTTCCTAAACAGAAGAAGGGCTGGATACATAAATCAACCTCGATTCTATAAATCGGTGGTTTTTGAAGCAAGGAAGTATACAAAAATGTTTCCAAGAAATTTTCAATTTACTAGGAGTTCGCAGAGACGGACTTGAGGCCGCACTACTCAACTAGGAATCAAAATGATATGGCTCGTTGCACTTACGCATGTAAAAGAGCAATTTTCCAGGTTTTCACCCAGCAATGAATTTTATACCGTAGGTACTAGTTCTCCTTCAATTTCAAACGGATGAATATCATCACCCCCGAGGGTGTCGGTCAACAGTCCGTTCCTTGACAGTCGAAAAAACCCAAGCTATGAAATACAGATGAAAGGAAGTCAATCTGATTCCAGAGTAGAGCATCGGGTAAGGGCGGTTATGTAGAAATGGAAAAGCGTGACGCCCGAGGGTTTTGAAACGGTATTCCGGAAAAAAACCTGACATACGAGAGCGAACTTGGATCTATCTATGTAGAAGGGAATTGGTGAAATAGAAATAGCGGGAGCGTGAGATGGAAGAATGTTTCATAGGTGGAGAGGAAAAGCCACTCGAACGGAAGCTATTTCATACTTACTGGCGTTCTCATGTGTGTGTAATGTGAAAAGCGTCTTCATGACAATGGATGTGAGGGGCCAAGGGTCCATCGTGTCGAACAATACCTCCATGAATGTGATGCATACCTACTATAGTAAGCACCCTTTCAGAATCTCGAGGGAAACCCAATTTCAAATTGTGCATCGTGATACTAGGCGCAATAGCATTTAACAGTTCTCTGCATAATATTATAGTGATGCAATATGGTAATGGAAATCTCAATTTTCTCCATAATTCTAGAATACACAAATAATATAATTGGAGGGAGGGGCTAATAAGGGTACGCACCAAGTTCAGATAATGATTTACTTTGTACATTTTACTAGAAGAGTTGGGTAGTTAGTAGCAGTGGTATAACATGGACCGTATTAGCAGAATGTGGGGATATTATTTGAATAGATAAGGTAAAACTTTCTTACTATCAGATTCTATCATTCTCAGACACTCCCTCCTCCATTCTGAAGACATCCTGAATTCACATTATACCAGGGTTACTAGTTTTTTCTAGCCGCTCGCACGCACATTTAATGTTCCAGATAAATCTTGCACTTATACGGATTTATTTATTTATTTATAGCACGGACCCAAGGTCCAATTAACAAGAATATAAATATAATTAAATGAAAACAAAGGTAAAATGGCTGGGTACAACACCTAACAGGATAGCAAACATTAGACCATTAACAATCATTTAGCAGAGAGGACTTCAACAGCTCGGGCCCTGAATGAGTGCAGAGAGTCCGAGAAGAGATCGCAGGCAGCCTCTTGTAAAATCAAATTTGCCTGACGAGGAAGACGGAGAAGCGGACGATCCCTGAGGTAATTTGTCTGTGCAAATGGAACGAAGAAAACATTGTGCGAACGAGAGAAAAATTGAGGCACATTGAGGGAGATCATTTGCAGAAGAAGAGGACAATCGATGACTCCATTCATCAACTTATGGAAGAAGCATTGATCGGCCACAGCACGACGATTGACCAACGGGGTAAGACGGCAGACACGTAGGATTGAGCCATAGTCGAGATCATGCCACGGGATACCCATCTTGAAAGCAACGTATCAATGGTAACGTACGGATGGTATATAACCACATCGCACGACTTTGACCAGCGGGTGATTGAATATTAGTGATTGATATCGAGTTTGTACTGTTTCCCGAACAATGCTGTTCGATGGAGGATGCTCGTGGAAGTTAATGGAGGCGGTCAAGGATGATCATTTAAAAGTGCTTAGGACGTTCCTCCACCTCCTGAGTTGGCAACAACACTGGATGGCTTGGTCACTTGCTATTCTTCCTACTTCGTTGGATCTGAGACACACTGAGGCGACGATGTTGGGTCCGGTGATAGTTAGAAAGGTATCTTGAGTTATTGGTTCTTAGCTCCTAGCTCCTGTGTCCTCATTGTTTTCGTCGACCAAGCGCAATCTACGGGTATGTATAAGGCAAGAGATCTCGACGATGTAACGATAAGATAAAAGGCTTCGTTTTCAAGCGTAGCTTGCCATGCAGTCTCCCCCATACTTACCTAGCTCACTATCGTATGAGATGTTTATCGAACTCCCGAGAGCCTTCGAGACACCCACTTTCCTGATCAACGGAAGATTATGGACGCTTTAAGGATCTCTCTTCAGGCCCAGAAATGTATACGACCTACGCGCTTTGTTTCTTGTGTATATTCCACAACCACGTGATTCCATTTCACGTAGGTTGTATTCAGCATCTGGTGCCACTGGTATTTGATCATCCCCTGAGGATACCATCACAGGGCCCATTACGATAGCGTACACCATCTGAACGAGTGCCGACGGTTCTTCATGGTTGTTCATGTCAATATTTGGATGGGAAAACATAACTTTTTTCCGACTTTGTTGCAGTTATTTACATCTTCAAAAGTATCCGTGCCTTGAATACGGATATAAATCAGAGAGAAATCAGCGTCAGCTAAAAACGATTTCACGAAGCCTCCTCTCAACTCATCTACGGTTATGTACCTTCTCGCACATCGTGAGTTACCAGTTCACCTTGAAGTCGGAGAGATAACTCGTTTCAGGCGTCGGAGTCCATGCATGTGTTTTATGAACCGTTGAAATTTCACTGTTTATCAATTCCAGGCGTAGCGGAGTTCCTTGGGTTGAGCCGAAGACGAATGGCGTTTGGAATTCATATGTTGACCCGCAGCGAGATGCCTCGCTCCATCTCGGGAACCCAACGAGAAGTTGGAAGAGTGAATTTCCCTCTCGCTCCTCATAATTGGTAATCGTTTTGAAGGTTTATGAAACGATAGGGGCCTGAAGCAGGGAGGTTTGGGAAATAATTTACCCGGCGAGAGGTGTAGCGAATGGCTCAGAGGATCTTGAAAATAGAGGCTCACACGTCTACCCATTAGTCTTCCTTTCTCAGTTTTTCTCTTCACACCATCTCTTTATTGTGGTTGGTTGTTGCCTCACTCAAGCAGTGTCTTTTTATTTCCGCTAGAGTGGTTTGGTGTGCGGATGAACTCTAGCTTTTAATAGCATATAATCTCACTATTGACGAGATCTTTTTCCATTGTACGCGAACGGAGCCTAATATATATCACGGTTTGCTGCAGTGGGTAAAGGATACGTCAAGTAGTTTACGAGTCGAATCAATTTGCGGGAGACCAAGAATGCAGTTGTATAGCAAGAGTAAAATCAGCACCCCAATTTAGGCTGTATCGGGCAACCAAAACGCAGTATTCTCTTACAAATGATAACCAATGGGTATATATAGAGTTCTGAGAGTGAGGGGCAACATGGAACCAGGCAATATTTCCCGAGACCCACTCGGCTGGAAGTGATTATAAATCAGAGAGCGTTCTTTGATTCGGTTGAAAACATTACGTTCCTAATGGCGAGCATTGCTCGAATGATCAAAGCTCAAAATTACGTGTCCCTCACACGTCCCCAAGGGGAGTCTGGTACAAAGGGTTGCATAATTTAGGGGCGCTGTTGTAGAGTGTATAATAACATATCTTGTTTACCGCCGACAAGTGCGCAACGAGTGAGATGCACGGAAATGAGTGCGAAGTTGAAAGAGAAAAGTGAGCCGGGGCAGGAAACAGTGCGCACCATTTTAGATTCAATGTGCATTCTAAATGAGATGAAAATTGGACGATGAATTATGTACTCATACATAAGTTGAATTTGTCTGCAGAAAAGACAGGTTTGAAACCTAACTCAACCACCAATCAAAAAGACTACCAGCATTACTGAGGGGGATTCATCGACGATGTCGGTAATTCAGTTTAAGAAATGGTCTAGGGCTTGTGAAGAACTACTCACAACGGGATTATCCGGGCTGTTGAAATAAGTAATATGAAATACATTATGGTGAATGACCACTTCACATCTATTCATCTTCATTTTATGTGTCCCTAAAATTTCTTCAGCTTTGTATTTGACATAGAAATATCTTCCCAATGACCCCAACTAAAACTTGGCTCGGCTCATATCCTTATACATCGTTACCCTAGATATTCATTTTGATGGCAAATAATTAGCAAGCAATAACATTTAATGGTATTGTGTGGAATGGTGCTGTTACAAATGTCTCCACTTTCCAGTGTGCTGGTTGTGCTTGAGTAGTATACATAAATAGTATAAGCTAATGAGGGAATTTTACGACTCAGAGTAAATAAAATTACAGACTTCACCAATCTGTTCGAATTCTTCAGCGGATGGTTGATGTGAGATTTAATTCATAATAGCTGGTAGAAACTATTAGCATCTGGGCAAAAGTATGAATAATGGGTTTGTACTCTCTTCAACGGAAACTGTCACCAGTCAATCAGTCATTGAACACCTAGCAGGAACTAGGTAGTTGCTCATTTTGATCACTGGTTGAAGAAGTTTTGCATGAGACAGCAAAACAAATATCATCTTAAAAATGAAAAGTTCTCACATTTTGCACTGCATCTTCTCTACTTAGTTTAATGGTTTCCCCTAGCTGAACTGTTCCTAATGTTTAATGTTACAAACTATCAATATTAAGGGCAAGCAGCCAGATACTGCTACGTCTTTTACGAAGACATGGATACATACAGTACAATGGCTTGAATAGAGGGACGTTAGTCGAGTAGTACATTCTTGTTACTTCTTATGTTACTATTCAGAGTTGCCGTCACCAGGAATAATGATTGATAAATGAACCTGAAAGATGTCCTCCACCAATATTATTTTTGTCAAAACTTTTGTCACAATTCATAGTGCTGTGCCCGAAAATGTTTCGAACGGATTAAAAAACGAATGACAAAAACATTACTGCACAATATGCTGGCACGGTCTTCAAGTCGGGAAAGTAGGAATGTAGTCAAGGCAATCAAAGGGAAAAGTTAGGCACGTTGGGCAAAAACATACCTCAAGAAAAATTTAAGAGGTGATTCTGGTGAAACCCGGATGAATAAAGCAGTAATAACAACACCCAGATTCAGGGCGCCCATACGTAGCGCCAATTAAAGGCTAGGTGTATTATTTCAATGATGCTCAGCTTCAGATTTCAGACGGCACTTTAGGGTTAATAGTCGGTCATCTTGGAGAGATGTAACAACAGTTCAACCTGTCGTTCTCATTTATAAACATAAGACAGGAATAAATGACTATATTAACCACTTCACATCACGTTTGAAGACAGAAGCGGCAAAGAAAATCTGCGAATAACTCGGGGGCCTATTTTATATTCATACCGCCTAATAGATTCATCACAGTAGGCCGCTGAAATATGAACATGGAAGCGCATGCCGCACTGAGTTCAATGCAGGTCCCAAGGGAATGATTCATAGAGCCCACGGGAGCACTGCAGCTAGCGTTAGCTGCAGTGTCACCCTGTGGTTTTTTAAAGCACAACGTACGATCCAGAGAAAAATCCTTGCTCTCAGGAGCTTATTGAGAGCGATGGTGCTTTAAAAAGTAGTGCCTACTCGTATATACTCGAGCTCATTATCGTCGAAATAGAGACAGTTGCATAATGGAAATATGTGATCGGGAGAGGATTTCACGCCATGCAGCATAATGCATACAAACGAACATCCGTTAGGCACAATGAATGTTATAGGTTGTTCACGACACTACAGTGACCATCGATTCAGCACTGGCACTTTGGCGGTAAATGCGCGTGAATGACGTCAATTTTTCATACATATTAAGGAAACCCTAATTATTGTCCGACCCGACCCGCTCAAATGGTTCTAACGTAGTGCTCAAGCTTAATAAGTTCCTACTTATCGCGAAGTGGATACGTGTGTTCGTGGTTTTCAACGGCAACCGATTACTCGGCCTCCTGCGGATCACGCACGGCTGATTTAAACAGACCTTTAAAAACAAGATTAAAAAAATATATGTTACTATTTTTTTTTTTTTTCTCAGAAAGTGATGCCTCAAACTGAGAGATGAGAATCGCAACGCATCTCGAATTCCCATTCGAGTACTGAGGCGGTCACTGGTATCCCAGCTGCTGTCCAACGCTGCGGTTCAAACAGAAAACCGCTTAGAAGTGTTATGTATTATAAGCGAGAAGCAGTTCCATAGGGAATAATATAATACAGAATTTCCAGAGAAGTGGTGAAGTAATAACGAAAAACCATGATCGGCGGAGGGTTTTCCAGGATATCCGGATTTGAGCTAGCTCTCATGGCACGCGTTACCACGAGCGACGTGAGAAGATGAGAATCCGTCGAGGGTGTAATATTAGCCTTTGTAAACTGTCTCTTTACATACCGACTTGGGAAACCTGAAACGTTCATTAATTCAACCCAAACCCAGCGGCGGCAGCGGGGGACCCAGTTAATTTATCCAAATGCCAAGGCCCTGGGGTTGACGCACGGAGGTTTACAATGAAGTTCATAACCGCTCAAGCACCTTCCTTTAATATCATTTCGAGTTCCTCATTCTGATCGTGCACTAAATTTATTCGTAGTAATATAAATATTGTCGAAATCCTATTGCACATTGCACATATTAGTTACAACAAACATCGCGAGCGAAAGCGAGGTTTAAGTTATCAACTTAAATAGTTGTTTCTATGATAAGCTTGAAAATATGGGGAAAGTAAGAGAAGGAACGAATGAGTGGTCAAGTTTTCACGTATCTGAAAACCGTTTCCAAAGTTCAAAGGTGTGAATCTGTCATCTCCATAAAACATATCCATAAAAAAACTAGAGTAAGAATTCGCCCGTCATAATTTTTGCCAACAACAGTCAGTTTCGATGAAGAGCGAGTCATTTCTTGGAGTACCTATCTCGTGACTTTCAACAATAAACGGGGGAGCACCCACACACGATCAATGTGTCCATAACAGCTAATAAGGGGGTGTAACTAACCATCGCACGGTTGTTAACTTCAGAGTATGAGGTGAAAGTATAATACCTCAACCCTAATCTCACAATTTCAGAAAAGCCCTAATTCGACGCGAACATTTATGCCGCCACATTCGTGAGAAGGGCTAACTCGAACACATTTTGATGTATTCGTATGAAGGTATTTGTGATGCCCTAGTTATGCAGTACACACCCTTCATGACCGGAGATTGAATCCACGGTTTCCACAAATCATAGTAATAAAGACTTCGAGAGTATCAACTTGGCTTCTTATCGCGCTACATTCAACCGTTACCTTTTCCATAGGTACCCAATTACACTTTCCTCGGCAGCCGTTCATTCGGATTTTCCTTGGAAGGAATACGCGGAACGTATACGTAGAAATAGACGTTAATTTCTTTTGCAGTTAACGTCAAGCGTACATGGACATGGACAGTACCGTGATAACGATACCTTTTCGTTGAATTGAAAACCACCTTACGCTGCATTACGCCATACCCGCTGATTTCAGTAGTAGAAAATTTTATAAAGATTTGAAATTTCGGTCAGGGACCTCTATCCGGCTCTAATTGTTCCTGGAAACTGTACAGCCCAATCAGCCCAAATTCAGGAAGGGTGTTGGTAAAAATGTGTTTTTTAAACTTGAACGATTCCGGTACACTCAAAACACACTGATTTCCCCATAAACTTGCTTCATGGAATAATCAACTATTTTGGAAGAATTTACAGAGTTTATAACTAACTAAAACTGCTCCAAATTGACGTGGGTGGACAATCGTGAATTTACTGGGGTACCAACCGAAACCTAAACGACTCCACATATTCCATAATTAAATTTATTTAGTATCGTCCATTCCGTGGTTTCATTAGGACGACACTAATTTAGAAACCAAGAGATTATGAACAATGAATGTGTTACCTTCCATCGCTCATCCAAACGCCGCAGCGGTTGTGGGATTAATTAGGCCGAACGTTCTCCACCCCTTTCACATTTTTTTTCACGAAATGAATGATTTCTCGTTGAATAATAAGTGGGACGCACAATGGAAAATTGTGGAAATACAATTAACATAAAAATGAAACAGGGGGAAGAGAAGTACGAATTGAACTTCCAGGTCTCAAACTTCTGCACTCCTATACAGGGCTAGAAAATTCGATAATACGAAAATAAATGCTCGTTTTGATCAACTCGTGGAAAATCCTTGAACATCACAAAATCTAGGAGCCCCGGAGACGCGGAAGGAGAGTGTCTAACGTCGACTGGAATTGCGGAGAATGTAACCATTTTCTTACACGATTTGCGTACATTTAAGGATACGTACCTACCAATATACCCAATCGTGGTAGCTAAGGGGGAGAAAAATCTTTGTATATCTCAGGGTAATTCCAGACATAAAAGTAAACAGGAAAAATAAATAAATGGACGCAGTTAAACTAAAACGCATATAAATACTCGGTATTCTGGCACTCGCCATCTTTGGAACGAGGCCAAGAAGCATTTAGAGAGGCGTAGTTTATGCGTGGTAGTTAAGTGGAGCAGTTTTAGTGTCCGGACAATCTGGAGGTGATGAAGAAGTTAACTTGGCAACCTTCATCCTCGTTCTCTTTCCGTCTCTTTCTTTTCCCCTCATTTTATCCTCCATTTCAGACACATGTACAAGCATTCTTGGGCTCGACACTTTTCGCAACTTGCTTCGTACTTCCCAGCCTCTCAGTCTAATCGTTTCCAGAAAGGGGATCGACCTAGCTGTTGCTTTTAAAGTCAACGGAGAAGAGAAAAAGCCCACAATTCTTACAGTGGATGGTTTTGCTGCTCATTCTATTTTAAGTTTGCGCCAGCTAAGTACGTTCCTGTGACGTTGTGAGTCGTCATCCCTTCAAGAGGCCATACCCACGGTTCCACCCGGTTTATACGTATATATGTTTATACGTATTATTGCGATTTTTCTTATCTCGGTCTCTACGGTTTCGGTACCGCTGCATTCCGAGGAAGAAAGCGCAAAGAACAGTTCAACGAGTAGGTATCGCATATTTCATATTATGTCATGACGTAGCTACTCCATTTTTCTTGCACCATTCAGTTTATGGGATTTTAGAATAATGTTTGAGCTGGGGGGTCGTGAACAGTACGGTATAACATGGGGCTAATGATAAGGAGTGGTTAGAAAACTATCAAACGACTATACTATATAACTCACGTGGTCCAATACTGCACGGCATTTATCAAAATGATTGATGTCAAGTTAGACTAATGTCTTGTCAACTTCCAGCGCTCAGAGAACGAGATGTATAGCCCCGTGTCTACTTGTCAACATAGTAACGTAGCCCACGGATTGTAACCTCGCTAACTACTTCTTTGAACCGCATGGTCCGCCTAGCTCGGGTGCTTCATGAAATGGCCTTCCTGCCCACGGGTACAAGGCACAATCACGTGGGGCTTGGCAAGGCTCCGACGGGGTTGCAGAGTCTGACTTTTTGCCCTTGTCCGTCTCTAATTGAGCAGCAGAAACAAAGGATCCGTCCCGACCGGGCGGGTGGTTAATTGAGAAGTTAGCAGCAAGCCTGTTCAGGTGGCATGACAGCGACACACGTTGATCTAGGGGGTTGTGAAGATCATCTAACAACATGCTTGAAGCCGATATGAAGCCACTTCAGTCGACATTTCAGATTAACCTATACGGCTATCGAACCTCAAAGTTCAGTAGACAAGGATCTCTTTAACAGGTATAATAATAATATTCACACGGCTGGGCTTTGTGTTGATGTTTATGAACGGGAGGAATGTAAGTTGACTCGGGGAGGAGCAAGAGCATTTTCAAAAAGATATCTACTGGAGGTAGAGCAGGTGTCACAAATTTCCCCCCTTTGGTGCCACAAATTTTCCACGCTTGCGCGTCGCCTGACGGGTATATAGGGGGTTGAAACGGTTCGGTAACTTCCGAGGCTCACTCTTATTATAGTTCGGAAACCATAGGGTATGACTGTATGACTGATTGGTCCTATCTACCCCGAGCGAATAAATCATAAAACTGAGCGCGAGGGGGTTGATACTGGCAGATGCGAAGCCGGCACACTTCCATGGAGTTATAATGAGCCAAGTTTTATGCCTCAGCTACCAACTGTCGCCTCTCCCGTTCTATACTCTTATTAACTATTTTTCTCATCTCGATCGAATCATCTCTTCAGTTCGATCAAAACCCTTCCCCAACCATGTCATTATGACCCATCCTAGTTTTTGTCCTCCGTATCATTGACAAGGGGCAGTAAACTGTTATAATAGGCAGTTCACGTCGTCGTATCACTGAGCTCTCTCCGATAAGTCAGACAGCTCACGCAAGTCTGATATACATTCGGATTATCAGGTTTAATGTGTTCGAGGGATATCAAAAAGCTATTACAAACAAGAGGAGATGAGAAGGACAGAACGATAACGATATAGAGGTACTAATAGATATAGCGTATTGAGCGACAAGATGAGCACGTGCCCGTGAATAATTAACAATGATCATTACGCGTTTCAAGGGAATACACATGATTCTAGATCTGCAATATTGGTTTCAAAGGGGAACCCTGTGCATGAAGCCAACTTTTTCAGCTCTGGGGAATACGTCCAAAATTCCCGCATTGACAAAGACACTATAATCATTTCTAACGACAATATTTGCAAGATTTACATAGGCGCTTTGAAGGAGAATTCAACAGTCAACACCCCAACATCTACCGAGCAGCACAGTTTTACTAGAGGTTCAAGTAGACCTATACGACAGGATAAATTCTTCGCACGAAGCCGAGATACATCAGCCCAGGAAGAATCTACGAGAAGAGAAGGAGAGAATGAACAAATACAGTAAAGAATAAAAAGAAAAAAGTACCGATTTTCGTTACAAATTTCCGGAGACCCATGAAATCCAGCTTCTTCCCTTTTGCTTTTAACTGTCGAGGCTATAAGCAAGTCATTCAACGACTACGATTTCAATTTATTCATCAGACATCGTGCAACCGGACACAAAAGTAATCCATCATTCCAGGGTTAATACAACAGTATGATGAAGTACATGATCATTCATATGAATGTTACCAAGCAAATTTCTCCCTTATTCAAGAAAAAAAAGTATTTTAGCTTTGCCGTCCATGACAATATGAGATTTAGATAAATTTATTCAATAGCAGAAAACGGCATTGTTGTAATGATCTTTTTTTCTGGCTCCTAGAGTTCTTGAGAAACATATGGGAATGAATGAAGACATATTTCCTTAGTCCCAACCTGAAAGAAGGTCATTTCGGAAAAGATCCAACCGTTTCGGAACGCAACGTGAAGAATCGTGCTCTTGAGGAACATCATTAGAAGTGGAACGAACATGTGAGGTTTCGATCAACCACAAAAACCAATATGGCTGGAGATAGAAGGGTACTAGCGAATCAAAAGACGGAGAGCCCGATGAAGAAAAAAAAGGAAAGAAAGAAAACATGAAAAGGATCGAGAACAAGAGTGGGAAAGATGGAAGAACCAACTGACGACGAAGCATGGAGGAGGGCGTAGATGGGTGAGGAAACTGCCACAAAATAAAAACCACAACAATCAGGATGTAGAATGGAGCGTGAAAGGAGGCGTTCGGGGAACGAGAGGAACCGAATAAGGCTATTGTGATTATAAGGGAAAAAATACAAAAATAAAAAGTACCTACTAGGTAAAAAATCTGTGATGGAGGAAGCTAACCACAAGAAGGATAAAACCTTCCGTGCACCTGAAAATAGACGATCCAGTAACAAAGACCTTACATTCACACGCCACCTGACTTCATTTCCCATAGTACCACTTGAAGTGTACAAAAAATTCCTTTTACCTGGCCCGCCACATCCTTTGATGAAAAGTATCATGATGTCCCAAATGAGGGTTCATTTCTCTTGTTTCGTATCCCAAACGGTGACTGTAGAAGAGTGGCTCATGTTAAGTCCGAGTATCACTGGTTTTCGAGTCATGCGAATGGAAATTCCTTTGATTTGATAGGAGGCCCTGGGAGTAGCATTCGAGATGTGGATTAAAGCTCATAAAATGGAACTTAGTCCAAGTACGCAGAAAGAACAGGTATTAATTCGATCAGGGATTCAGTTCCATGCGCACCGTCACATTTCTAATCCGTCTAAATTCAGTCTAGAGATAGCACAGTAATGGCCCAAGAAGTTCATAGACCAACGTTTTGAATGATATAGAAATCTTGGTTGGTCATGGAACGGGATATCTTTTCAAGAAACCCGAGATTTGAAAAACACACACATTTATATCTTTATTATGTATACTTGTACTTTATCAAAAAATTTGCAAATTCTTACACACGGGTTGGTTATTCCTCGAATGGGGGAAACAGTGGGTGTGGCGGGTCCCAGACCCATTCAAATCGATTCAGGGTCCAAAATTTAGTGGAATATGATACCCCACACGCCTAGGTAGCAGAAATCCCGAATACACATATACAATGGCGGGTCACAGACCCATTCCAATCGATTCAGGGTCCAAAATTTAGTGGAATATGATACCCCACACGCCTAGGCACCAGAAATCCTGACACATACAAAATGGGTGGATACGTACCCATTTTGACCCATAACTTCTTCCGGTGGGTGCCAATCGTTCTGGGACACACATCATTGAATTCAGCGTCCAAAATTTAGTAGAAAATGATACCCCACACGCCTAGGTAGCAGAAATCCCGAAAACACATAATCAAATTAGGTAATAAATACCCAATTTGACCCATAACTTCTTCCAGTGGGTGCCAATTGTTCTGGGACCCATTTTATTGGATTCAGCGTCCAAAATTTAGTGGAAAATGACACCCTACTCGCCTAGGTAGCAGAAATCCCGAAAACACATATTCAAAATGGGTAATAAATACTCAATTTGACCCATTACTTCTTCAAGTGGGTGCCAATTGTTCTGGGACCCATTTTATTGGATTCAGCGTCCAAAATTTAGTGGAAAATGACACCCCACTCGCCTAAATCACCAAAAATCTCGAAAATCCATTTTTCAAAAACCCCTACCCCCTCCAAATTTGGTCCGATCGGGCTGAAAAGTTTCGAGGACCCATCTCGGCTGGGAACAGACCCCTGACCCAAATTTCAGATTTTTAGAAAATTTTCTACTACCAAAAACGGCGTGGACAATGGACGGCGGACGGCGTACGGCGGACGGCGTACGGCGTACGGCGGACGGACATTGACCTTTTTTGATCAGGACATCATGAAACGTCCAGAAAAAAATTTTGAGCCGAATCGGAGAGGTTGACCATTATCATGAAAACATAGGTTGATTATTCAAGGAATAACCAACCAAAACTAGCATTTTCAAATGTTGATTTTAATTCCTTCAAAATATCTCATTTGCGTACGAGTTTAACGATCGATGTGCAATGACAGAATGCATCGCCATCCAGGAGAATGAGATTCGCACGTCCATCACTTGAAATTTCCAAACTGCTATACAATCAGCACGGAAAGTAATTAGGAAGTTGATGGTAAGAGAGGATCACCGAGTTACTGGCGATAGCTTCCTGGAACTGACATTTGTATGAGTGCTTGCGTATTTAAGAGGTGAATGGGAGGGGGGGGGGGGCACGAACGTGCGGTTTGAAAACGGATCGAAAACGCCGGCACCACACGTTTCCCCATGTGCGATTACCATAGTAATTACGAACAGTGCCGTATACTACCTCCACCACTTTATGCTGCATCCGAGCGCTTGATTCAAACTCTATTGAAAATCTGTGGGCTAAACGTCGACTGAACTCTTCGTCTATCTTGACGCCCGGGTTCGGGTTTAGTTCTCCCTTTCAATTGAAACGCAAATAGCGAACACTCGAGCTGCTCTAACCTTCCCTTCAACGCAACGGCAGCCGCCCCTGATTTAAATACAAACAACAAAATAAACCGAATTCATTTTAATACTAATTAACCCTTTCCATTGTTCTACCTCGCCCGACCGGTTAACGAGACTCACAGTTAATTGATAAAAGGCGGTTTGAACTTTTCTCATTTAAACGGAACAGGAATTCAATTTGAATTTGGTTCTCCTCGCAAGTGCAACGGGAGTTGGTAGCTGTGTGAGCCGAACT
Organism: Cyrtorhinus lividipennis; assembly: GCA_019603395.1. NCBI lineage: Eukaryota > Metazoa > Arthropoda > Insecta > Hemiptera > Miridae > Cyrtorhinus > Cyrtorhinus lividipennis. Next base: position 51,289,247 of record CM033998.1, on the reverse strand, counting down.
AAGACATGCCCGAGGGTCTCTTGTTTATCGTGAAGTCGATCAACAAATGCATAGGCAATCGAACGTACCGTCACAGGCAGGAGCGCAGGAATGGCGATGCTGAGCAAAAGATGATCAGCAAATTGAAATAAAAACTTTTCACTCAAACTGAGAGAGCAGCAGCAGCAACGTGTAACACTTCACTCGACAGAAAATAAAATGCGCATTTGATAATCCATGTCCAACATACGTTACGCAAAATGCGTCATGTTCAATTGATAAGAAGATAATTAATGTTGGTTTGGCAGGCGGAGAAGCAAGCGATTTCATAAATAATGCTGTGTAAGTAAAAAATCTGCAAATTCTTACACACGGGTTGGTTATTCCTCGAATGGGGGAAACAGTGAGTGTGGCGGGTCTCAGACCCATTCCAATCGATTCAGGGTCCAAAATTTAGTGGAGTATGATACCCCACACGCCCAGGTACCAGAAATCTCGACACATAAAAATAGGGTGGATACATACCCATTTTGACCCATAACTTCTTCCGGTGGGTGCCAATCGTTCTGGGACACACATGATTGAATTCAGCGTCCAAAATTTAGTGGAAAATGATACCCCACACGCCTAGGTAGCAGAAATCCACATATTCAAAATGGGTAATATATACCAAATTTGACCCATAACTTCTTCCATTGGGTGCCAATCGTTCTGGGACCCATTTAATTGGATTCAGCGTCCAAAATTTAGTGGAAAATGACACCCTACTTGCCTAGATCGCCCGAAATCTCAAAAATCCATTTTTCAAAAATGGGGGAAACAGTGGATGTGGCGGGTCCCGGACCCATTCCAATCGATTCAGGGTCCGTAATTTAGTGGAAAATGATATCCCACACGCCGTTTGTCCTAGTCTAGATTAAACCGTGGCGCAAGTGGCTAGCGCGTACGGCAGAAACCGGAAGGTTCTCGGTTCGAGCCCCCAGGTGGGAGCGAATATTTTTGTTTTCTGATTTAGTTTTTTTTTACCCATAAATTGAACAATAAATTGACCAATTACTTCTTCCAGTCGGTGCCAATCGTTCTAGGACCAATTTCATTGGATTCAGCGTCCAAAATTTAGTGGAAAATGATACCCTACTCGCCTAGATCGCCCAAAATCTCGAAAAATCCATTTATCAAAAAACACATTTCGACCCCTACCCCGCCCAAATTTGGTCCGATCGGGCTGAAAAGTTTCGAGGACCCGTCTCGGCCGAGAACAGACCCCAGACCCAAATTTTAGATGTTTAGAAAATTTCCTACTACCGAAAACGGCGCGGACAATGGACGGCGGACGGCGTACGGCGGACGGACATTGACCTTTTTTGATCTAGACACCATGAAACGTCCAGAAAAAAATTTTGAGCCGAATCGGAGAGGTTGACCATTATCATGAAAACATAGGTTGATTATTCAAGGAATAACCAACCAAAATCGAGGTGGCTCCAAGAGTTTGGAGGAACACAACGTATCTTCTTCTCCAAGAAGTAGAATCATGGAGCTAAAAACTTCACAGGAAGGGGGAAAAACGAGCTGATAACCATCAAGTTTGAGTAGAGTAATTAAGATCTAGCGCTTCATAAGTCATTAGGGCACTCTGAATGAACACAGATGGGGCGAGAAACCGTTTTCACGCTAGACTTTTTTTCTCCAACACTCGAGCCAACATTTGTTCGATTGGTGATAAAATCATCGAGTCGTCGTGGCGATAGTAATGAGCCATGGTGTATGACAGATGTACAGTCGATTAATATCACCGGTAACATGAAGTATTATTTGTATTAAAATTAAATTTGAAATTATCTTGATGAATTAATCCTGTACTGAAGGTTGCTGAAGGAGGCAAAATAAATGCTGCAGATTCATTGTCAGAATATCATTATTTTATTTATCTTTTTATTTTTATTTTTTGTTATCTTATGTCAGAGTACATAATATCAGAATCACCAGACATTTCTGGGATTCTTTTATCAACACAAGCTTCTATATCGTAAGGCAAGAATCATTTGACCATTACCGAACCAAATGACTTCGTAGATTTTTTGCCATGACATGAATTTGATTGAAGATTTGGTGAGTACGGCGAAATCAGTAGATTAACGAAAAATGCAAGCTGTCGCCAGGAAAAGGGTTCACAGCCTCCCACCCAAGACCGGTTTCACACAATCTTGGAAAGGTCAAGTCTCCGAAGAATTTCTCAATTACCTCGTGAAAACCCAGGCATTCAAGGAGGATGGCCTCACGATGGCGGCAAATCTCCATTATATCAGAAATAGGCTGCATGCTGCAGGACTTAGCCAATGTATGCGTGAACTCGTGAAAGAAAGGCATAAGGGGTTGCGCGAGTTGCAAAGGAAGGGCAGGCAAAAGCGGGACAATTAAAAGGCTTTCGATTGTATTGAGAAACCCGATCCTGAGCAAGGGAGAGAGAAGGAAACAATGGTGCGTCTTCTTTCAGACAGACCCACATAGGGCCACCGATCTTACTAAATGACGCGAGACGCCATTACCTAAGTTGACCTTTCACTGAATCACCACGTTGCGACTTGATTTTCGAGCTATCGTGCGCAGAGAAGAAGAGCACGATAGCTGGACAGTTGGAGTCGATCCTAGCACTGATTGTCGTGTTCGGAGACATTTTGGTACTTGGGACGTTCTTGCTGAAGATCCAGACAATCGGATTCAGGAAACTTAGCAGACACTCAGCCAAATTGGGCTTAATCCAAGAAATGTAGCCGTTTGTTGGCTGTCAACGGGAAATTTTGCTGCGCGAGGACTGGATGTACGTAGAGGCAATGGATATCTTTCAACGGAATCATCATTATATGGGATCAACGGATTGCGAAGCATTAAACATGCGTGATATTTCCAGAAGAAATCCTTTATACTCGAGGAATATTCGGCAAAAATCAGTTGATCAGTAATAATTACTCTTACGATGAACCCATAAATGCCAGAATAAAGCCATAGACACCACAACCCATAAATGAACGTTGATAAAGGTTTAAATCTGAAAAACCTCAACATTTTTTACTCGATTGGAAATGTTCTTTCTCGAATTCATGAGGCAACGAGAGATGATAGGAAGTGGGTATTATTAGATCCTAATCCCTCGCAAGTCGTGCCACTCATAATTTCTCCTCCCATGGATTACGAATGTCGAAACGTTCCCAGTCATAACTCTGATGTAGTTTTTTCTGATCCTATTCATTAGTCGCGACATAACCCCATTTCCCGGTGTCGTCGGGACAAAACGTGAAGCTGTAAATAGATAAACGTATTCTCCATTGAATTGGGAAAGCTTTGGGACATGAAATGACGGCGTTTTTGGGAAGGGTTTACTTTTAGGTTGGAGTGAACATAATTTCAGAAAAGAACCATAAACGATTCACTCCGTAGGGGACAGAGGACATCGTGATGATTGTTTCAACAATTTTGTTCTCTCGTTCTCTTGCTGAATGACACACAAAATATTTTAAAAGGCTTTGATAAATGGAAGTACTGCTAAAAAAAAATGGGATTCATGAAAGATGGAACATGCCGCGAGAAAAACGAGAGATCAGAGCAATTGAAAGAGGCTGAGAGAGGTAGGAAGAATGCCACGACGAACCGCCGTAGGCCCTGTCAAACATTTTAAATCACTCTTAATATTAACGGCGAACCAGCTGTTTCCTTTTTTAAACCTTTTTTGGTTTCCTTTTTTCTTGACAAGTCATCAGCTTCTCCCTTCTCGACGATTTCAACAGCAGACACAGTTTAGATGCCATTATGTAGCCACTCGTCATTGTGCCCGCCTGATTAACAGCCGCGTAACACGATAGCCTTCCGAAATAGATCTTGGTGCTGGTAATTGGTTTTGAAGAAACGGAAACCTAATTCACTCTCATCTTCTTTTTAACAGACTTGAGAACAAAGATTTGACAAAAATCGCGTCAATCAACTGATGATTATAGAATTTTCCTCACTTTCGCGCCAACTCAGACCAGGCCGATTCATTCTACGTATTTCCTGAATAAACGAACGATACTATCGAGAAGTTTGGATCCAGGTCTGAAATATCATGAATGATGATGATCATAGAATCAGATTCTACCCTAGCACGCACTAACGTAATTGGTGAAAACCTTATCGGAGACATAGCTGTTCAGGCCGACACATCAATAGCATTTTCATCATTCATTTCACTTTTTCTTTTTTTTTTTTTTTTTTTTTTTCATTTTACACATTTTCATCAGACACCACGCATTAGATTTCCAACTCAAACTTCAATGAACTCCATAACCCACGCTATTCATATCCGATTCAATTTATGAAGTACTAGTTAACCCAAGATTCACTGGTGTATTGCTGTCTGCACAGGCTTATTTTTTATTCAATTTTTTATTATCCTACTCTTTTTTTACTGTTTATCCAGCAAAATCCACGGTTTCGTTACGACGAGAGGAAAAGCTATTTTTTTTTTTTTTTTTGCTATAAACAACGGATTATTAGGGAGGAACCCAAAAAAACAAATACAAGGGCAACCTCATACGACACATTGACTACACATATCGTGTTCTATGAGATCCTTTTGTGATGACTCCTTCTTCAAACACAATCTACAGTATGAGGGTGAACGGGACAAGCATTCAAAATTTTGGTCTTTGTGGGAATACCTTTACGCTGGCGAAGTTCAAACAAGAGACAAGGGAGTTTCCGTCGATCCACCGTATTTTTCCTCATTGAAGATTATTTGAACAGGCCTCTTTTCATTCGTGATCCGAACGAATAAGTTTCTCCGATCCACAATAAACTCTTTATTTGCGATCTCGACTCCACCGATATAGCATAATGTACATGATTTCCCCCAACGTGGAGTCGATGGAGGAAAAAAGCGATTGAACTTTTAGAAATCGTTAGGTTTTTCTTCTCAGTGAAGCTGCTTGGACTGCAGACGGTAAGTTCACCCACCCGCCGTGCCTGCTTATTTGGAGGAGACCTTTATCTAATCCGTATCCTATGTTCAAACATTTTTTCCTTCCTGGAGAGACTGTATAGTGGGATGGTACATCGCAGCGGAGAAGGGAAATCCACGTGTTCCTATCTCTGTATCCGCTTGCCATTAGGCGCGGTCTCTTGTTTTCAGGGTGCTGTTTCACTGTCGGACGTATCTGTAGCCTTTTATCAACTCACAACCCCTCCCCCTTACCTTTAATTCTCTCGCCATATCGCTATATCTAGCAACCTTTCTCTACCACACGGGATGTACCCACTCAGCTTCATAAACGTACATCTTTCAAACCTACTCAAATCTCAAAATATTTCAAACTGGTCCTTGGCCGCACTGAGTTCAGGCTGTTTTCTCAGTATTCGGAATCCTGGCCGATTTTGAAGGATATCTACGAATCTTAATTACCTATATTATTTTATAGAACTATATTATTACGGTTCCAGATAACAACGCTCTACTAGGTACCACACCGATAGATTCATCTTCACGAATGAACGGGTACATCATGGATCCTATAACTCGTTGATAATACGTAACGACCAAGGATGACCTTAACCCTCCTAAGCCGAAAAAGGACGCAAGAAAAAGACAACTCTTTCGTCTTCAACACGAAGTTTGGCGACCGGCGTCAAGTGTTTTTATTTGTTTACATGAAGCCCTCTCATCGGAGGACGGAGAGGCCTTTAGTAATCAATTAATCGGATTGGGCAAGGTTCTTCGGCCTCTTCTGCCAATTAGAGCGCATTTAGCTTCCCAACCTCGATATCATCTAAAGCTTAATTAAGCTGGAAGATCAAGCACTGACGCAAATGAATCACGACGCGTCTCCAAAGGCTTTCAATTTAAATGCCTTATCTTACCTGCGGAGTTGACAGGATTTATTCGGACGGTTTCTTCCTTACCCAGCGTTATTTATTAGATTTCTAATTACGACGATTGGAACTCTCGGCACGGACGGAAAATCAAGAAAGAAAATACCAGAGAACGAATTAATGGGAACGTTAAAGGAATGAGTTGGGTAACTAGTTGGGTATAGCGTGCCGAGAACATTCTTTAGGGATCATGATACAATAAATGCTTAGCTCTTGATGAATCAAGCAGTTGCCACTTTTGAGGAGGAGGAGACTCCATATTGCGACCATCCGACTCCAGATTGAAATACCATTCAATCACAGGAATTTCCCAGTAAAAATTGAACATACCTTCATGCTTGTTATTTGAATGATACTCCCAACATACCTGGAACAAAAAACGAAACAAATAAACGCCTGTTCGAACTTTGTCAATGTGCGGTCAAAGTAGAGTTGTATAAATTATGAACGAGCTTGATCAGTTAGCAGTTATGACAATCGTACTACTCTTTCCGAGAATGGAGCACCTCACCTGATAATAATAACGACCTATACGATTTGTTTGATACTGCTCGAAGGCAGAGTATTTAGACTCTAAATGTAAGTAATAAAAACATCCATGGTTCAAAAATATCAATTGTATGTTAATTATTAAAAATTAAATGGTAATTATTAAAAAAATTGAGAGGCCTCCCATCACCTCTCAATCGTTTGAAATATACGATTTAACCTCATCAGGTGAGCCACAAGAGCCTAACACCGCATCACATGGAGTGTGGGAGGATTTAAACACAATGAAATAGTTGCAATATTATTAACTCATTCTTTGATCAGATATGTGCAAATGATGCCTCTTCACAACTTCGGAACCGAGTACAGAGACACGTGGAAGAAGCAGTAAGAAGTTCAAACTAATCAAGAATACCAGCAGTAGTGATCGCAGAAAGGTTGAGAGAAATTTAATGTTCCCCATTTGCTTTCCTAAACTCGACGAGATTAATTCAGACAGAGAGAGACGCGGAGCAGCCGGTGATAAGATCAGCGGTGAGGCAGGCTCTCGGTAGGTTTTTGTCGTGTGGGGGCACCTTTAACACGATCAATCAGTTATATTTCACTCAAGGGGACATGGAACAGATATCAGACGATTAAAGAGGAGATAAACTCCTGGACAGAGGAACATGAAACCGTACCTGATGAATATAGTTAACAAACAATTTACGAAAATTTCTGCTCGACGAGGAATAACTCAGAGAAACGCCACCTGAAACTGCGTTGCTACCACAGCGGTGAATAAACGAACTTCTAGCGGATTAGGGGGAATATTAATAAACTCATTGATATCCATCAATTATTACATTTTGTGACTGAGCTGATCCATTTTCCAAGGGCCCCTTTCAGATGAAAATTCATCCATGAGCATCACGAATAAAGTAATTATCCAGTACAACACTTATCATTATTGAGTGTGGGAAAACCAGCCAAGAGAGAAATAGTTTTCTAATAAGAACAATGGATTATTACCTATCAAGTCGTTCACCCTGTTCCCTTACTTCGACAGACGGAGATGTTGGGTGGGTAATAATATCATAATAATACCAGGACGGAACGTAGTCAGCAGGATACAAGGGCATTCTACGTAAGAGACAGGTTATAATTTAGTACGGCAGAATCATTCCGGAACTTG
>CM033998.1:51126435-51281604 GCA_019603395.1 Cyrtorhinus lividipennis | reverse complement strand
AATCTCATTCCATTCTGTGTGTAGCCCCTCGGCTTCACTTTTCACCTCCCCTTTCTCTCCTCCTCGCTCCCCTAGGTACAGTCTGCCTCGCAAACTCCTAAAGTACAGTCACGCCCCAAAACCATTTCCTTTTCCCTCGCACTTCCACCATACGAACACTTTCTATTTTAAAATACCCCACTCTTGGTATATATTTGTAAGTACAAGATTTTTTTTTTTTTTCACTTTTCTTTGTTTTTATCGCCGTTTAATTATAGACGAACTTGAGTGCTCCCGTTTTATCTTGTGAGATTTCCAAACGGTGTCCTCTAGCATGTAGGCCTAATTTCTCCTATCTTAGTTTCTGTATAACGCACGTTCTAGCTCCGATCACGACGTTATAGAAGAGGGGCGGGGACGAAGCAGGTGACGACCGTGAACACAATCACTCGTTCAATATTATAAACCAGGTATTCGCATAAACGTTAACGGCCTACATAATTGACGACTGTCGCGCGTCCGTGTCTGACGATTAATTCGATCTGTCTGGCCTGTTCGCCAGGGTATGCGATCTTCTTGGTCGCCTGTGTCCAGTCCAACTCGGCCTTCTCCCACATGACCGGTTGGTCACATCCGAAGGTCGTTTCCACCCTCCCGCCGAATGGTTCGTGGCCCTCTTGATAAGGAACAGCATCTTGGTCAACATAGGAAACAACGATCTCCAATCATCGACCAACACACAAAAATACGCTGCGAACTAATAGCGACATTATTCTAAAAATGTTTGTTTTGGTCCGGTTTTATTCCTTGAATAATCACCTATGTTTTCATGCACATGGTCACCTCCCGATTCGGCTCGGAATTTTTTTTTCTGGACGTTTCCATGGTGTCTGGATCAAAACGCTGCAAAATTACTTACAACAGGGGTTTGGTTATCCTCGACGCAGGCGCATGGAGACTCCGTTCCTTTCACTGGGGGAAACTGGGGAAACCGTGGGTGCGCGGGTCCAGACCCTTCCCAATCGATTCAGGATCCATAATTTAGTAGAAATGATACCCCACAAGCCCAGGTACCGGAACATCTCGAAAACGCACTATTCCAAAATGGGTAATATATACCAATTTGCCCACCTAACTTCTTCAGAGGTGCCAATCGTTTCCGGTGACCACTCATTGAAATTAGCGTCCAAAGATTTAGCGAAATATACCCGCCACCCCCTAGGGGGTTCCAAAATCTCAAAAACACATATTCAAAAGGGTAATATATACCCAACTTTGCCCAAACTTTCTCCAGTGGGGCCCGATCGTTTGGGACCCATTTCATGGATCAGCGTCCAAAATTTAGTGGAAAATGATACCCCACCCGCCTAATAACGCCCAAAATCTCGAAAATCCCTTTTTCACAAAAACACATTTTGACCCCTACCCCACCCCAGCCAACCGAAATTTGTTCCGACGGGCTGAAAAGCTTTCGAGGAACCGTCCAGAGGCCGGGAACAGCACCCTACCCAACTTTCAGATTTTGTAACGCGCCGTCCATTTCTTCGGGCCGTTTTTGGTAGTAGAAAATTTTTCTTAAAATCTGAAATTTTGGGTCAGAGGTTTTTTCCGGCCTAGAACGTCCTCGAAACTTTTCAAGCCCGATAGACCAAATTTGGGGCGGGTTAGGGGTCAAAATGTTTTTGAAAAATGGATTTTTCTGAGATTTTGGGGGAAAAGATCTAGGCGAGTATGGTATCATTTTGTCCACTAAATTTTTGGACGCTGAATCCAATAAAATGGGTTGCCCAGACGATTGCACCCACCGGAAGAAGTTATGGGTCAAAATGGGTATGCAGGTGGGTTCCAGATCGATTTTCGCTCACTGAAAGGTTCCCAAGGTTGCTTATGACCCATGAATGTTAGGGCCTGATGCTGCTTAACTTCAGAGTTCTAATTAGCTCCAGTTGATGCCCCACGTTAGAGGCTTGAATCCTGGATTATTTGAGTTTTGAGTTGAAGGCTCACCTGCCACTCTATTCTGTTCCTGTAACCTACCGCGTGGCCGACATTCTCACTCATGACAGGTTTATTGTTTTCCAGTGCTTTTCGCCCTCTGTAACAATGTGTCTTCCAGTTTGTACCAGGTGAAACAAGTACGAGTTGCTATTTAAACAAGAAAAGCCGAGGGCGGCGGGCTTCAAGCTCTGAATTTAATTATAGCGCCGAGGGGAAGCTTGAAGATGAGAAGGAGGCAGTAACGCGAGAGACTGTAATTTGTGAGAGAGGAAGAGGTGATACCGGAAAGAAGGAAGGAGCGAGAGATGCAGAGACGGAGAAAGGACGAAGGGCTGAGATGAGAGAGTTCTGCTCGCACATGCTGCTCGCACAATCGATATTTTATATTACGGAAACTGCGTATTTCGGCCACGTAGGATGATTCGACGAAAAGGGAGAAACAAGCTTCAGGAATATTGTAGTTACTGCGATCCGGATGGGATTAGGATACACTGGACGCTTGACCGTATTCGACCACTTTATATTCTTTTAACATATTGTTTCCTACCAATCTCGCGGAAACCGAGTTAATTGAATTCTTTCTCTCTCTTGGGAAAATATTCAATTTTCAGTACTGTTAGGGAGATTCTACCGATACAAGTCGGTACCATGACACCAGCGTAAGGTAGGTATTGGATTTTTCCCAAAGGAGAAACTGTGGCGAGCTTCTCTATCCTAGTGGTTAATTATTGGTTTGGAAAAAATACCCAATTTCCTATATCGTGCGTCCAAAACCCGTTTTTTTTTTGTCTGAAAATGCTCACGATCTCGTTTACGGTTTTTCGATTGAGTAGTTCATAAATCTAAAATGCACGTTCAGGCCAAAAAAAGCCCTTAAAATGTTCCCCAAATTTTTTAATTTTGCGCGTACACCCCATTTTGGTCATAGCTGAACTGGAGTACTCATTTCACCTCGACCGCCCCAAGAGGGATTTTTGTGAAGTAGAAATGTATTCCATTTTCCAGTGTGGTGTTATTTTCAATATGTTGGACTCTGAATAGATTCAGATCAGTCTCGAACTGAATCCGGCACTCTAAAAAGTAAAAGGATTTAACACTTTTTTGGTTGGTTATTCCTTGAATAATCAACCTATGTTTTCATGAATGGTCAACCTCTCCGATTCGGCTCAAATTTTTTTGGACGTTTCATGATGTCTAGATCAAAAAGGTCAATGTCCGTCCGCCTACGTGACGCTCCGCCGTACGCCGTCCACCGTACGCCGTCCGCCGCCACGCCGTTTTTGGTAGTAGAAAATATTTAAAAATCTGAAATTTGGGTCAGGGGTCTGTTCCCGCCTAGGACGGTCCTCCAACTTTTTCAGCCCGATCGGACAAATTTGGGGCGGGGTAGGGTCAAATGTGTTTTTTGAAAAATGGATTTTCGAGATTTTGGGCGATTTAGCGAGTGGGGTTCATTTTCCTTTCACACTAAATTTTGGACGCTTATCCTCAATGAATGGGTCCCAGAACGATCGGCACCCTGGAAGAAGTTATGGTCCAAATTGGGTATATTTATACCCATTTGAATATGTCTTCGAGATTTCTGGTACAATAGACGTGTGGGGTACTCATTTTCCACAAATCTTGGACCGAATCCATGAAGTGGGTCCCAGAACGATTGGCACCCCGTATGAGAAGTTTATGGGGTCAAATTGGGTATGATATCAACCCATTTTGTATGGTTTCAGGATTTCCGGTTGACCTGGGGGGCTGGTATCATCTTCTATTCTACTAAATTTGTGGTGGGTGGAAGTCCATGAATCGATTGGAGTAGGTCTGGGACCCGCCAGCAACCCACTGTTTCCCCATTTTCCCCATGTTGAAGAAATGATTCTCCATGCTCCTGGTCCGAGGAATAACCAACCCCTGTGTATTTCTCTTGTTAATGGGTTAATTTCTGGAGAATTTTTTTAGAAATAATGTAATAATAAATGTTTAATTAGAGGTTTACTCGGAAAACCCGCTCTCCCGTGAGAAGAAAGACGTACTTTGAATGCTGAACAGTTACGGAGTAATTCAGAATGTTTCAACATTGTAAAATGCTTCAATTCGATATAAAACAAGGCCTTGGTAATGAATGAATTACTTCTGTGAACAAGAAATTCGCCAATAACTTTGACTGTCAGCGTTCATGTCTGGTTGTTGACTTGTGGAATTTTAGCTAATCTTCTTTTCAATTAGCTAGAGAGGTGGCTGAAATTATTATCATTGCTGTTAGTACGTTGTACAAAACGATTGACTGCCTGATAAAATCTTGAAAAACCGCCGAGAATCTTCTTTGTTGGCGAAATCTTTCTTCTGATTTTGACCACCTTACCGCAAGAGTGAGAACATGTATCTATGTTTTGTATGCCAGAGTGAGATGCTGCTTAAGTCCCGACATAATGACATCTGTATCTTTTGCTTATGCATCGGTTTTGCAATATGGAATCGTGGGTTGGGGTTCTGCGTCAAAAACTAACCCTCCAGCCATCGCATTAGAGCCCAAAGCTATTCTGCGGTTATGACCACAACCTTTTTTTTTTTCGAGGATACGGCTCCCTATATTTATTAAAATTATCATGTTGGTCATTGATGTACACCTAGGGCAAAAAAGGACCTAGTGTAATAATTCCAAAGGGAACAACTAATTCTTTTTTCCAAAAACCATATTTTTATATAGGAGTGAAATTTTTCAAAAACTCAACTCCCTGAGATGTCAAAGTGGCTTGTAAATCAGGCAATTGAAATCATAAGTAACCAGCATCTTGAAGGAAAAATTTACTTTTTTTTTTTAATTTTATCCTAATGTATATTCCTGTTCTTTGTTATATTTTTCTTTGTACTGCTTCCATGATACAATGTCGTCTCCCTTAGGCTTTTTTAACTACACACCCCGCTCTACATAGTTCACAGTACTTGCTTATTGTTTTTCCCTCCTAGATTTGACGCGCCTCTCCCGTGCACGGTTCGCCAATACAGGGGGAGTACCCTTCCCGATTAGTGAGTTTTTTTGTTATATTTTATTTGAGTGTCCTTTTATTTTTATTTGAGTATTTATCTCTTGTGTGTTAATTGTGGAAGGAAATAAATAAATAAATAAAATTTTCGTGGAGGTGTTTAGGTACTTTTTGAACAATTTTCCGAAGACTTTATGGAGACGTTATGTACGAATCCAACTCCCGGGACGGAAGGGCTTCCCTGAAAGCTATTGAATCGCGTCTCGAACTGAAGAAACCCCCCGTGAGTTCACAGCTTTGTTTCTAGGCGAACCTCTGAAGTGCCGCACGCCCAAAGGTTGGAAGCAAAAAAGCCGATAATTGAGCGTCATAGCAAGAAATTCTATTCACTCCGGGTCGCGGCAAACGGCCGCGCTGAGATGCGGATAAAAAAGGCGAGCGCGAAGTCTGATTGAGTCACTAGAGAGCTTCAAGGAATGTCGCCAGCAAACTTGGAGTTGTTGTTTCCTTTTGTCTCTTTCGCTTCATTTCTTTCTTCAGGACGGCCATAATACGCAGGCCGAGACGGGGGAGAGAAACGACGGATGAAAAGATCCTGAGGACACCGTTTATTACATCCGAGGTTGAAGAACGTCTTCATAGCCGGAGGGTTCGAGCATTTACACGGACAAGATCGCGGGTTTTTGCACGGTGCTTTCTTTTCTTGTCGCGTTTAGCCAAAGCGTTTTCAGCTGATGTGTGTTCCGTACACGTTCCCAGTGGCGAATGGTTCGCTTCTTCTCTCACAATCCCGAGAAGTGGTTACATCTTGTGAACTATTGTCGCGATGTGTTCGCCCGCTCTGTTTACGGTTCGAGCTGCCGCATTTAGCGATTTGGTACTACATGTACCCCCCCCCCCCCCCCCCCCCCCCCCCCCCCCCCCGGGTGGGGGGGGGGTGGTGGGGGTGGTGTTGGGTTGGGGGGGTGGGGGGGGGTGTGGGGTGGTGGGTTGTGGTGGGAGTGGGGGGGGGGGGGGGGTGGGGGGGTGGTTGGGGGTGGGGGGGTTGGTTTGTTTTGTTGTTTTGTTGTTTTTTTTTTTTTGTTTGGTTTTTTTTTTTTCTTTGGTTTTTTTATTGTGGTTTTTTTTTTTGTTTTTATGGTTTTTGTTTTGTTTTTTTGTTTTTTTCTGTTTTTTTTTTATGTTTTTTTTTTTAGCCCCACACCCCCCTCCCTCCACCCCCCCCCCCCCCCCCCCCCCCCCCCCCCCCCCCCCCGGCCCCCCCAACCCCCCCCCCCCACCCCCCCACCCCCCCCCCTCCCACCCCCCCCCCAGAACCCCCAGCCCCCCCCCCCCCCACACCCCCCCGCCCCCGGCCCCTCCCCCCCCACCCCCCGTCCACCCCCCCCCCCCCCCCCCCCCCCCCACCCCCCCCCCCCCCCCACCCCCACCACCCCGCCCCACCCCGCCCCCCCCCCCAACCAACGCCCCCTCTTTCTTCTCTTACCATAGAACAAACTTTGGGTGTTGAAATAATACATCTACGCACCAGCATCGACCAAAACAATTTTTCATTTCTCCACAATTTCACAGTTAGGCGCCCCTCACACGATCAATATATTGATTCAATATTTCATTTCTGTCAATATATTGACGGTGTGAGGGGTATATTGAAGCAATAATTATGATGTCAATATATTGAAAGAAATTCAAAATTTGATTCATTTAATGAATTTGATTTTTATTGAAGGTTCCTCCATAGTTGGTATGGCTCAGTAAGCGCTTGAAGTGGCAGTCAAGGGAATTAAACAAAACAACATACCCTTTTGATAAACCTTGATAGTCCCTAGGTCCAGAATTACGGATAAACACACATTCAAAATGGAAAATATACACCCATTAACTTTTCCAGTGTAGTGCCCATCGTCCTGGGACCCACTCTTCTTTGGAGTCAGCTTACAGATTTAGCGGAAAATGATACCCCCACAGCCTAGGTTCCAGAAATCTCAAAAACACATATTCAAAATGGTAAATATACCCAATTTGACCCATTACTCTTCCAGGGGGTGCCGATCGTTCTTGGACCATTTTCATTGATTCCAGCGTCCAAAATTTAGTGGAAAATGATACCCCACTTGCCTAGATCGCCCAAAATCTCGAAATTCATTTTTCAAAACACATTTTGACCCCGTCCCAAATTTGGTCCGATCGGCTGAAAGTTTGGAGGACCGTCCTAGGCCGGGAACAGACCCCTGACCCTAATATCATATTTTAAGAAAATTTTCTACTACCAAAAATGGCGTGGACGGCGGACGGGTGCGGACGGACATTGACTTTTTGTTGGTTATTCCTTGAATAATCCACCTATGTTTTTGATCTAACATCATGAAACGTCCAGAAAAAAATTTGACCGCGTCGGAGAGTTTGACCATTTGCATGAAAACATAGGTTGATTATTCAAGGAATAACCAACCAAAACATATCTTTTTCTATTTTCCTATAAATGTCCTTCGGCGTTCGAGTTGAGTGGATTAAAAAAATAAAATAATAATAATAAAATAAAGTCAAATAGGTACATTTTGGCTCACATCATCAATGTATCCGTGTGCATTCGAGTCCCATCTGAGTCGATTCAGCGCCAATGGAAAATGATAGTCCACGCCAAAAATCTTGAAAATAGATTTTCAAAGTACACATTTTTACCCGTAACCTACTTCCATTTTTGACAATCGGGCTGAAATTGATCTAGGGCCAACTGACACCCGAATGCATCGTGCAAAATGTCAGATTGTTTGGAGCATTTTAAAGGGCTTTTCTGGTCCAGACCGCGAATGAAGATTTTGGACTTGAAAAGTTCGCACTTTGAAATATGAAAATGAACATTTTGGAGTTAAAATGCTCCTAATTTGGTCTTATTCATATTATTCATTGTTCGTTTGATACAAATACATCTACTGATGCAATAAAAATAGTGAGTGAACCGAAGGGCAGGACTTCCCAAATTGGAATGAAATATGCATCTGCGTGCAAATAGGTCCTCAAATTTCATCCAATTTTTCCACGAGGCCAAAATTTAGCCTTTTCACGCGTCACTACTGCTACAAGTGATTGAGAAACGACGTACTTTGCGACAGTTTCGAGATCGACTGTGTTTAGGATCATATTAGCAGCATGTGTCGTAAACTCCAGATCCACAATACTGCCGCGTTAAAAGTCCGAAAGAAAATCCTCACCATGAAAAATTACCGTTCCGAGAGAGCTGGTCCACCTTTTAACTTGTGATCTTCGATGTTTTGCGATCGCAATAAATTGTCAAAAAGACATTTACTCCTTCGAGACAGTATCATCATAAATTTGTTCGGATCTCAACTTGTGACCGTGTTTCTGATGGGGTCATCAATATAAACACGGAATAAATTTCTTATTTGGGCGCTATTCCGTCGACTCGCGGTAAAAGAAACGGCGTCAGTACTTGTGGGAGAGCCTTGTAATGTTGTGGGCTCCTTAGAAGACACAGATACGCAACCCCTGAGCTTATAGCCACATAAAGTTGTTTACGGTTGGTAGTTACCAGTTTGCGGCTTACACTCTACCTCAGGTTCCGCGTGGGTCCGTGATACCTCGTTTCGTTTGCTAATCCCGTCCGACTTTATTGTAATGAAATATGTAGCGGATTATAGTGAACTCTTTTTTTTGGGCGCTTCCCTTTTTCCCCTCTCATGGTATAAACTGATAAACGGCTGTATATTCTCTATAGTACCGATGTTTACGACCCCGTTCGCGTATCAAACGTAGTGATTCCTTCTGAAAACTTTTCTTCAGCCGTGATCATTATTAGTTCTGGATTATTTCGTACAAATGTTTCCAATATAGGGAATCCATGTAAAATACAGTCTGTGACATGCTCGACTCAGACGCTCTGAATTTTTGTGAGCCAGAGAAAAGCCCCAGCCATGTTAAGGTCGGCCCTCGCTACAAGCTCAGAACTCCTCGACAGACTGGGTATTAGTATTTTCTTTATTTTACCCACCATCAGACTCACCAAAACTACCTACTTAGAGTACCTAAGGACCTCTTTCAATTTCACTTCCTACTCCTACAAGTTTTGTTCAGACAATATTGGCTGAGAAGACAGTACGTGTCTTACAGAAGGCACTAATATTTCATTCAAGTACATTTTGTAACGATTTATGTTCTTAGTAAATAATTTATTAACAATCGTTCACTTGAGTACATACACTGTTCACATTGACACTTACACAATGACAGAATCACAATACACGGTTGTAATGCGGTTGTCGCACTATTTATAACCCGCACCGCACAATTTATAACCCAAAGCGTCTATAATCCAACTCCGAATTGTAACGAATGAACTGTGTGCGTTTCTCTGGGCCCGTTTTATACCTGCTGCCTGGCCGAAACGTTCTGGAACCTTCCCTGGTTCTGGAAGGTTCCAGCCAATTCGATACGATGCACAATTCCTCGAAATGACTCCCTTAGCCCTCCACAGGTCGTTGACCTTGAGACGCCAGCAGCCCATTTGACCGGCCCAGGTGTGAGCTCGCAACAATTTTTTAAACCTCATCTGGTGGTTACAAATCAGTTTTCTTCATCTTTCACCCATTACTTCGTTTGCCATTCAGAAAAAATCAGAATTCGGTGTTTGTTTAGGAAGGTTTAGGATTTAATCCCTAGCTCTCATTTATCGTACATTTTTCCATCAAGTCTCCCTATGAAAATGTACATTACTGAGTTCTTGATGAATTTCCAAATTCCATCCACGAAACGACAGAAAAGGGAAACGGGTGAATTTCTTGCTCTCTTCTCCCTTCCCACCACAGAAACAAAACGAAGTCTGTATAACAGTAAAATGCGTATTAATAAAGGGGAACTCAATTTTCGTCAGATTACGTGTCTATAAAAACAATTTTGAAAAGTGACTAATCTAGTTGATTAGGACAGTATGTGGATTTTGGGATTAGATTTTCCTTTGTTACCTGAAGATTTTTATTTCCACAATATTTAAGACTCTTCTCGTAATGGCAGATGCTTTATTATTTGGGTTATTAGGTTTTGGACTGGTCAAATGGCGAGGGTCTAAAACCAGACTATCTGCGTGGAATACATTTTAGGTTACAAGTGGAGGCTCCAGTTTCATCCCTTCATTTTTTGCGTATTATTCGTTATCGTCGTGCACTGTCTTCCGCAACGCCATAACCTGTAATAATTCCACCCTAGAAAAGCGAAATTAGCTTTTGATGGTCGCTTGTGAATCCTTGATTTTCGTAGAGATGAATTTTACGGACCCTCTAGCACGTTGCTGAATGTACAGCTCCAACACGGTACCTTTCACAGATGAACATTCGAAGCAACGAGCGCGCTTTATCAACAAAACAAATAAAACAACTTGATACACAACTACGCCAGGAGATTCCAGTTAGCAATTGGTGTCGGTTTTTCGACGAAAAATATTTCTGTTAAATAATAAATTTCATCCACCAAATAACTTCGTGAAGCGTGTGTTGCGAAGAGATTGCGTATCAGTTGAAAAGAGACCGGGGGTTGGTTCTAATTAATATCCGACGAGCGGCTTTTATGCGACAGCACGCCTTGTTTGCCTGAACCGGCTTGAACAAACAGTTTTGGTAGGGCCGAGGAAAACGCGCGTTTCGGTTTCCAGAGGTTGAAATTTCGCTTCTCTCCTTGTCAGGTCCGTTTCATTTGTGGTCGTTGATAATGCGAGCTGGAGCCTGTAATGCGAAAGCACGTTTCTCACCTACCCAGACAACCCTGGGAGCTCTGATTTCAACCGGATGGCATTTTTAGCCCATTTAGAGTTGGTGCACGGCTTGATTTTGATTCGGTTGGTGTTTTTCGACTCGGATTTCATGTCTTTTGCACCTAATTCCATAAGTCGGATGATACCAAAAGGCAGATGGCTGATAAAGTAGGGCGTAGCCATGGAAAAATTGCAGAATTAGGCCTTAATTTGTATCTATAGGCGGCTATACTGATTTGAAAATTAACGTGACGTTATTGATTTTGAAAATTTCCTAACTAGCTAGGCCTATTTTATGGTTGAATCACAATGAACTGCGAGCCTGATGAGCACGCCTTGAAGAACCTTGTTAAAGAACAATACAGCCTTAGTGACTTTACCGGCAATAAAGATAGTTTAGGACATAATAACAGTAAAAACGTCACATGGGTTCCGGATGCCGCAAGGGTATGGTTTATTTTCTTCTTTAAAACTGTTAGTTATTAGTTTCCTTCTTCCTTCCACTCCTTTCAATTTGGTACCCATCTTGTAGACGTCAATGATACAAATCGAGTTCGAATTATCGTTGAATAATTTGAAGCATTTTGGTTGGTTATTCCTAGAATAATCAACCTATGTTTTCATGCAAATGGTCACCTCTCCGATTCGGCTCAAAATTTTTTCTGGACGTTTCATGATGTCTGATCAAAAAGGTCAATGTCGTCCACCGTACGCCGTCCGCCGTCCACGCCGTTTTGGTAGTAGAAAATTTTCTAAAAAATCTGAAATTTGGGTCAGGGGTCTGTTCTCGGTCCTAGGCGGTCCTCCAAGCTTTTCAGCCCATTGGACCAAATTTGTGGGCGGGGTAGGGGTCAAATGTGTTTTTTTGAAAAATGGATTTGTTTCGAGTTTGGGCGATTTAGGCGAGTGGGGTATCTTCAACTTTTCCACTGAACTTTGGACGCTGAATCCAATGAAATGGGTCCCAAAACGATGCAACCCTCTGGAGAAGTTATGGGTCAAATGGGTATATACGAGTAGGGTCAAAAATTCCCGGAATTGTTTTTAAAAATTTATTAAAATATTTATAACATTCTTACATTATTTCCCTCAAAATACACTCTCCTCCTGCTCTACACATTTATTCCATTCCACCGTTCATATAATTGTTGGAAACACTTTGAAAGCCGTTTTTTTGAAAGTTCCTCCAGCCGCTCCGTCGCATTTTCAATCACCTCTGACGAATCAGCAAAACGATGTCCCTTCAATGCCATTTTAACCTTGGAACAGGTAGAAATCTGGTAGTGCGAGATCGGGAGAATATGAGGATGTTCCAGTGGTAACATTATTCTTGGCAAGGAATTGTTTTCACCATTAGGTCGATGTGCTGGGCATTGTTCGTGCACAAACACCAGTCTCTCTGCCCATTTTTCAGCTCGTTTTCGTCGAATTGCATCTCGTAGCCTTTTAAGAACTCTGTTTCAATTCTTTATTTACTGTCGCTCCCTTCAGAATAATTCATAATGAATCACTCCACGGTAGTCGTCTGTAGTGGAAGTGGAAGGCCGCCTAGTCCGAACGTCATCTTCAATTGTTGTGCGACCGTCGCAAAAACGCTTATGCCACTCTTAAACTGCTGTTTTCTTCACGCAGAATTTCCGTATGCTTTTTTTCATCTCAAGAGTCTCGCAGGTGATTTCTCCAGCAACACACAGAATTTAATATTGACACGCTGCTCTAATGACGACATTGCACAATCCTAGAAGAAAGAAACTATGATCTACAATATTAAACACCGAACGCACGGGCCACTAAAACTGGCCTGCTAACCTCAAAAGCACATTCACTACCAGTTTTGCGAACCTACCACAACAAAATTTCCCTTTCACAGCTACAAATACTTGACTGTAAGCGACCATTCCGGGAACTTTTTGACCCTACCGTCGTATACCCATTTTGAATATGGTGTTTTTGAGATTTCTGAAACCTAGGCGTGTGGGTATCATTTTCCGCTAAATCTTGGGACGCTTATTTCAATGAAGTGGTCCCGGAACGATTGGCACCCTCTGGAGAAGTTATGGGTCAAATGGGTATAATATTACCCATTTTGAATATGCGTTTCGAGATTTCCGGTACCTGGGCGTGTGGGTATCATTTTCTACTAAATTCTGATCCCGAATCGATTGGAATGGTCTGGGACCCCGCCCAACCCACTGTTTTCCTCCCCATTTCCCCCATTTGTTAAGAAATAGTCTCCGGCCCTGTCCGAGGAATAACCAACCCCTGTGTAAGAATTTGCAGCGTTTTTAAGATTACTCATGAAGTTTCTACTGACCCGATCCCAGAATATAGAGGTCAGGTGACACAGGCCGCGATGGAGGTTCCTTGCGACCAAGTAGGGCTCTTGGTGTCATCGATTGAACCGCAACCGGTTCACCTTTCATCATTTCCGTGTATTCCATCGATGAAACCGAGCGTTGCAAGCTTTCACGAGGGATAAAATGTCAAAACCGATTACAGTCGACGCGTGGATGAGCTCAAGTGGCTTTTGGTGTGTTCTTCGTTGTACCGAGGAAGGGTCGGGGGTAGTGTATAGTGCACCGAATAACCTGCGTGAAGTGCGATGAAGGGAGCTCATGACAGAGGGTGTAGCGTTAATACTGCGGTAGCGACCCCTCGATGCTCGGCTAATAAATCCTATCAATCCGACTGCACCTGATGCGGGGACACAACGTCTATACAAACGCTTCCGTACTCTATTCGTGGATACATTAATTCGAAAGGGGATGATGTTGTAATTCCTACAATGGACACAACTTTGACGGAATAATTGGATTCGATCAGTCACAAAAATGGCGAATTGTCCCGAAATAGCCCTGTGTTTGCATATATGCAAAATTCATATGCATATATATATGAATCGGAATCAGCTCATTCACCACCCTTGTAGAGTAACGAACGATACTTATCGCATATATTTTAACTCACAACAGACTCAAATATTTTCATTCAATTCAGCGTTTAATTTAAGTGAAGTTTGATGCAGTGTTGAGAAATATCTTCAGGGTAAATCATAAATTGGTGGCTTTTTCCGACGTACTTGGCGATCAATATCTGCAGGCAACTGGAAGCGGCTTGTCAATTTCGTGAATAATGAATTTCCTGTACACATATGCATATAACTAGGCCTGTCTATATTGTTGCGAGCTCGCACCTGCGCCGGTCAAATGGGCTGTGGCGTCGCAGCAAGGCAACGACCTGTGGAGGATTAGGGTCTCGAACATTCGGGAACCTCCCCGTTTGCACCAGACAACACGTCGAGTTCCCAGAACCAGGGAACGTTCTGAGGTACTCGACAGAGAGGCAGCAGGTTAAAACAGACCCATAAGCGCCACCCAGTCAGTTTCAATTCGGAGTCCGTATAGACGCTTCGGGTTTAAATTGTGCCGTGCCGCACAACCGCTACAACCGGTTATTGTGATTCTGTCATTGTGTAAGTGCGCGAATGTGAACTGTATGTACTCAGTGAACGATTGTTAATAAATTATTTACTAAGAACATAAATCGTTACAATATAATTGTAGAATGTAAACTTTTAAGCCCTGAATGTGGAGTTTGTGCTTCAAATGTAATTTGAATCTGAATTTTCGTTAGTAATTAGTGTGATTGGATGGAAACTATGAACTTTTCGTGCGATTCTTAAAAAACGAGATCTCTTAATTTATCCTTTAAATATTTTTGATGAAATAAATAAAATGAAGAACTGCGGCTGGAGGGAAGGTTATGAAACTGTTTATGTTGAAACTGTTCAACGAATCAAGTTCGTGCCTTCAGGGATGTATTATCAGCTCAATTTAGAAGTAATTATTTGAGCGAGTATTATGATCCGATGAGAGTCCTGGTATGGTGATATTCACTAGTATTGTCGAGCACAACACTTGGATCAGGGCTCCAATGCTTCCTTTGAACACGTAAAAACGTGGGAGTAAAGTAAGTTTTATTGAGGCCATATAATGAAAATGTAATAAAAACTTTCCCGGAAACGTTCGTGGCGAGCCTGGGGTTGAAGGTGTAGTAATTGAATGTAATGAAGCGGCGTGTGATGCCAAATCTGCGTGTAATAGAGTTGAGGAAGGTAGTAAAAGGAAAGTCAGAAGTAGGTAGTATGACGGGCGTAGGAATCGCTTCAAGGGTTGTAGGCCGGCAGGGGCTGGTGGAGAAGCGAAGGATCCTGAAGTGACTCGACGAGACGGGAAGGACACGGGGTGGAGGGTTTACGACAGCGCACGAACGGTTACAACCTGCTTTAGTACTCGCCAGGCACTCGGAGCAGTTTAATCTCCATTGACACCCCACTCTTTGTCCCTCTGACGGGCCATCACCCTAATTGAACGACCTGCGACGATAAGGGAGGCTTGTTCCAGGCCTTGGAGGGGGGAGGGGTGTTTTCCAGTTTCCCTCATCCCACATCGGCGGATCATTCACCTTACTAACCTACTCCACGCTCTATCGTCCTTTGTTTTCCCACATAATCTGCATCGCTTCTTTTCATCCCGACGAGCGAAAGAGCTGAAGAAGGACCCAACTCTTCAAGGACCAAGGACTCCTCCATGAACTGCTACGCCGATATTTTCTGGGTAGAGGAAATCGACTCTCAGCGGTCACCCGAGTGAAATTACTCTGCAAACTTGCCCACGTGCAAATTTATCTGGGATCCACATCAGTCCATTCATCATGCTGATGAGCTTAGTTTTGATGAGGAGATGGTTGGTCGTCCCGCAGGCTTATCTTGGTCTGTGCAAATTCCATATCGTTGAAACTACTTTGCTATGTCTGCAGTTCTTTCACAGGGGTTGGTTGTTCCTCGGACCAGGCGCATGGAGACACATTTTAATCAGTTCAGCGTCCACAATTTAGTGGAAAATAAAATGGTACCCCCACACGCCTAGATCGCCGAAAAACTCGAGAATCCTTTTTTGGTTGGTTATTCCTTGAATAATCAACCTATGTTTTCATTTTTTTTTTGGTCAACCTCTCCGATTCGGCTCAAAATTTTTTTCTGGACGTTTCATGATGTCTAGATCAAAAAAGGTCAATGTCCGTCCGCCGTCCGCCGTACGCCGTACGCCGTCCGCCGTACGCCGTCCGCCGTCCACGCCGTTTTTGGTAGTAGAAAATTTTCTAAAAATCAGAAATTTGGGTCAGGGGTCTGTTCCCGCCCTAGGACGGTCCTCCAAGCTTTTCAGCCCGATCGGACCAAATTTGGGCGGGGTAGGGGTCAAAATGTGTTTTTTGAAAAATGGATTTTCGAGATTTTGAGCGATCTAGGCGAGTGGGGTATCATTTTCCACTAAATTTTGGACGCTGAATCAAATGAAATGGGTCCCAGAACGATCGGCACCCACTGGAAGAAGTTATGGGTCAAATTGGGTATATATTACCCATTTTGAATATGTGTTTTTGAGATTTCTGGAACCTAGGCGTGTGGGGTATCATTTTCCACTAAATCATGGACACTGAATCGATTGGAATGGGTCTGTTTCCCCATTTCCCCCATGTTGAAGAAATGAGTCTATTTGCGCCTGGTCTGACGAATAACCAACCCCTGTGTAAGAATTTGCAGCGTTTTTGAATCCACGAACCCGTTTCCGGCTCTAGTTGGCTCAAAACTTTTCAACTTAATCGGACCAAATTTAAGGGGGTCGAAAAATTGAATTTTCGAAATTTTTGGCAAACTAGGCGTGTGGGGTATCATTTTGGACGCTGAATCCACTGAGACGGGTCCCGGAACGATTGATGCGAAAAAGGTTATGGGTCAAAGTTGGTATTTATCTACCTATTTCGAATGTGGGTTTTACTTAACGAGATTTCTGGTAGTTAGGCGTGTGGGGTATCACTTTCCATTAAATTTTTGAAGCTGAATCCATTGGTCTCTATGCTGCTGGTTCTTGTAATAACGAACCCCTGTGAAAGAATTAGCAACGTTTTTGTTGTTTGTATCTCTGCTGTTTGTATTGACTGATCACGATGACGTGTTGTTGACGGGAACGAATGATTAATAGGAACTCCAGTCACTGTCTCAGTAATATGGCACAACATTGCCAATAGATAGTTCAACCATTTCCCATTTATGGGTTATTTTTTCTATTTTTCGAGAATCGCGCAGTATATCAAGCCTCTTGGGGTAACTTAACGTCAAATCAGGGCCGTTACATCGTCAGAAATTCCCTGAATTAAAGGACGATTTTTCTTCAAACATGAATGTTATCGAACTATGGACGATTGGGAGGCTCGTTCATACGAACTTGAGCGTCCAAATCACCCTAAAGGTCGATCCACACTAGCCCGTGACGTGACCGTACCGTGCAGTGCCGTGACCGGCAGGTGATTTCAGACTATTCACAGTGGTCAGTGTTTCAAACGTGCTGTGGCAGTGAAGTTGAGTGGCCATGTTTTCAGACGACGAACTTGTTATGATCGCCTTGATTTTGGATGATGAAAACCACGAGGAAACCCAGAAAAAAAGCGGAAGTGGGTCCATCAAGCATGGAAAAAGACAGGGGCGGAAGGGGAATTTGCGACGTTACATATAAGGAATTAAGAGATGATGGAGCAAAATTTTTTGAATACTTCAGAATGTCAGAAAATTCGTTCGACTTATTGCTGAGCAAATTGGAAGTTCATCTCGAAAAGCAAACCACACGCTGGAGAAAATCCATCTCACCAAGAGAATGACTCGCTGTTTGTTTGAGGATGGTGAGCGTTTTCAATTTAAAACTCCGTAGGTATTTAACGAAAGCAGTCAAAAAGAACGTAACTTTATTAGGACAAAAAATGTGTTAACGAAAGTAAAATTAAATTTCAAAATTAATTACTTTAACTAATTAATTAAAATTAATTAATTAAAATTAAAAATTAATTAAATTTCCAAACAATAACTAATTCAGTAAATTTTACTGAATTAGTTGTTGTTTGGAAAATCGTGGAAATAATCTTGCAATGAGTAGTTGAGCAACATATTCTCTAGGTGATCACTAGTAGACCTTGACGGTCAGAATACCGGCCGTGAAAATCAAAAAATATCGTCCTCAACTAATGTGCCGGATCACTGAACGAGCACGGTGGCCGTTCTATTTGCACTGTCACTGTCACGTGCCCAGCGAGTGGGAACAGACCCCTTCATTTCCCTGAAAGAATATTGTTACCCTCGCCGGACGGATCACGTTCCGGTAACGCCACTGTCACGTCACGGCCAAGTGTGGATCGACCTTAACAATCCCAAATCAACTTCTCTCCGCTTTCGTTTCATCAAGAGAGCCCAAGAGCCGACCTCGGCAAAGGTAATGGCTCGAGGGTGTAGCTCCTTCGTGAAGGAATTGAACGCGGACGACGATGATCGCCCGACCAGCGTCGGCAAATCGCCGCTTCACGGTCAGTAACACCAGACAATACGCGATCTCCATCGTGACCACCTCGCCTCTACGAACAGGAATTTCCCGAAATAACGAAAACTCCAGTGCTTTTTTTGTACGACGAAGACGGTTTCATTCAAATGACGACTGAATCAGAACGTGCTCATTTCGTGTTTCGGTCGACCGTAGACGATATTTTCCGTGAAAATAGCGATGGGGTCATCAATCGGGTGGAAGTAGCTCCATTAGGGAGTAAGCATTGATTTTAGACTTAGCCCACTTGCCAACCTGGTAATTTCCATCGGTGAAATAGTGCACGTTTGACGAAAATGCATTCACACGAGGTCGACAAGAGGACGTGGCGGCACTTTTGGTTCATAAACGATTTTGTTTCATTTTTCTAGTGCTGAGGGCAAAACTTCAGTCGGTTCTATCGTTTCCGATTTTTCCGGCAAGTTTCTCCCCGAGAAAACCCATGACTAAGCTCTCTTTGTGCCTAGAAACAAACAAACTGAAAGAAGGAATGTTTCAAAAGTGTCCTCGTTTGAACATCTGAATTTTCATTCTTGCTTTGATTTTGATTTATCATTTTTATTGAAATACCTTATACACACTCGTAGTCGTATTATATAATTAAAACATTAAAACATTTTTGTTTTCCGATTTATTGACTGTGCTTCGATGTTCTGCCCCCCAAAAACTAGAATTTTGTGATTTCGTTTCTGTTTATAGTTGGGCCTATCTCATTCCTAGTCAACTCTACTGCCCCAAACTGAGGCAGGGTGAAAATGGTGTTTAAAAAAATTGGTTTTTGCTATTTTTCGGGTCTTGAGTGGGGGGCGTGTGGGATGTGCTTTCTCGCTGTATTTTGGACGCTAAATGGATTGAAATTGGTTTTGACCAGTTCCCACAAAAAAAGCGTTTTATGGGCAATTTTTTTTTTTTTTTTTTTTTTTTTTTTTTTTTTTTTTTTTTTTGACAAACCGGCCAGAAAGCAGAAAAACAGCAAATTCATTACAACGTAAAACAGGCCAACTATTCTGTGTTTTGAACAAAGACGCACACCCGCCCAACCCTTCCAGAACATCCCCTTTTTTTCCTTTTTAATTTTTTCCACTCAAGTTGGTAATTTTTCTGCATTAAAATAAGAAAAAGTGGAAATTTTCCTCATTATAAATGTTTTTCATATCATTTGCATGCTCAATCCTCAAAATTGTCATTTTTTAGAACATAACATTCATTAATTTTTCTTTTCTTATCTTCTTCACCAAAGAGTCCAACATTTTTAGTCAGCAACACGATAGTAGATCAGTATGGTGAAAATCTACTACTCCATTTTGTTCACTAAAATATATCATGACAAATTTTCATGTGTAAAAAAGAAAGTAAGCGTGAATGTGAATCATTCCATATTTAACCTATTTGTAAATGAGGTTTTGTTCACGTTGGCGATGTTATTCTGTAAATCGATTCAATTAATAATTTATTGGGTTTGCTGACCACTGTTTGTGATACTCTGGTACTAAAGAGGGATTTTTTTGGTAACCCATTCTTACCACATTATTCTGGTAGCGATAAAGACAGTAAAGGATTCGAGAAAAAACCTGAATAAATGCCTCTTTTCATTCGCGCGTCATGTGATTTACTGGAATACTTGTGAGTCTGAATTAATTCACGTTCTCATTTATGACCTGACTTACATTCAAAATTCGTTGTTGATATTCTATAAATAATGAGCCTACGTTTTCATGCCATTGGTCGATTTCTCTGGTTGTATTTTAGGTGGTAGTGTGAATTTCATTAATAATATAAAGTGTTCTCCATTACCTCCGAATTGGCTGTAGTTGATCTTTGACACATTTCGCTAAAACCGAGGTAGGGTACGAGTATGGGTAATTTGAAAATGTTTTCTTGATATTTTTGATAACATAGACGCCTCACGGGTGGTTATTCGCAGTGACTCAACAAATCGCGTTGCATCTAGGAATGCGTATTGTATTTTTTTTTCTTCTAAATATAAGGATATCAAACAACCGAGAAAGCAGTTATAAAAAAAAGTAGGATAAATATTGTCGAGCGATAAAAGTAGGTAGGTCTACCTAAATCTGTTATTTCTACTAGAACGACCCAAAAAATACGTTTATGAGAAGATACATAAGATACATCGATTCTTTTAAAAAAACTATTGAAGAGTAAACATCGATGTTCTTGAAAGCTTGATACATCGATACTTATTCTCCGTAATTACAGATCAGAACTTGACGGAAGTTTACGGTATCCTCTCCACACTTGTACGCTCCAAGTCGTTTGCCCCGCCTTCCCACTTCGGGCCCCCGCCGCCTCCGCCACACACTCAAGTTTTCGTAGCGTTCCAGCACAATTACTTCAACTCACCCTTTTCCCCCACCCTTTATGAGAAGATACATAAGATACATCGATTTAAAAAAATTATTGAAGAGTAAACATCGATGTTCTTGAAAGCTTGATACATCGATACTTATTCTCCGTAATTACAGATCAGAACTTGACGGAAGTTTACGGTATCATCTCCACACTTGTACGCTCCAAGTCGTTTGCCCCGCCTTCCCACTTCGGGCCCCCGCCGCCTCCGCCACACACTCAAGTTTTCGTAGCGTTCCAGCACAATTACTTCAACTCACCCTTTTCCCCCACCCTTTTCCCCCCGGCCGCTTGGCTCGGTGTGACAATTTCACCCTCGCTCTCTCACCCGCACCATCCCGACACTCGGCTCGCTTTATCCTGCTTCATTTGGCCCATGAATTATTCAAATCACCTCCCCCCCCCCGTCTGTATTCCCTTCCCTCGCTTCGCCGCCCTCCACTTCGTCTTTCCCCTTTCTCGGGGGGGTTTTCCACTTCAACCCTCATCCGTTGAGTAGAACTGCGCCGCCCTTTTACGCCCCGACCCCTCCTCCGCCCCTGAAACACCCTCTACATCGTCTACATCTTATACATCCAGCCAGCTCGCTTCTTATTCTTGTTACTATTAAATCGACCTGTGAAGGGCTTTCGTGCTTTGCTCGAGCTGAAAATTATGACAAAATTTCATTTGAGTTCGCCCAATTATATGTTAAATGAGTTCACCTCTGTCAATTATTCCTCATACTTTTCAATATCCGACATATGCCACAGTATTTGTAGATGTACTGATGGCAGAACTGTTTGAAATTCAACATTTGACACTCCTCACAATTGTAGAATTGTTCTCTGGTATTAGGTATACAGGGTAACTTAGTGTGAATGCATTAGAGGAAAGTTCAGACTTACATAACATATTTGGCATAATCATCATTAGTTGTCTTGACAATGTCTTCGCGTCGAAAGCGCTCGCCGACCATCCAACTATGTTGGGTAAGACTGACCTTTCCTCTGATGTATCCATTTTGGTTGGTTATTCCTTAAATGTCAATCTTAACGATTCAGCCCAAAAATTTTTTCTAGGCGCTTCTAGGTGTCTTGATCAAAATAATCAAATGTCCGTCCGCCGTGCACGACGAGTTTGATTGCTAGAAAATTTTCTAAAAATCTGAAATTTTGGTCAGAGATCTTTTTTTTGGTTCTAGTTGGTCCTCGAAACTTTTCAGCCCGATTGAACCGAATTCGGGGGAGATAGGGGTCAATATGTTTTGAAATATGGATTTTCGAGATTCTTGGCGATCTAGGCGTGTGTGGTATTATTTTGAACTACATTTAGAACGCTGAATCCAATGAAACGGGTCCTGGAACTATTCGCTTACTGGATGAGGTTATGGGTTAAAATGCGTATCTATTCATCCATTTCGGACGTGTTTTTGATATTTCTGGTACCTAGGCGGGCAGCGTATCATTTCCACTAAACTTTGGATTGATTGAGTCTCCATGCTACTTGTCCGAGGAATAACCAACCCCTGTGAAAGAATTGGCACTGTTTTACCTCTACTGTGACAGAAATATCTTACCTGGTCGTGCAAGGAAGTTTCATTAAAGAATCGACATTTTGTTTCGATTAACGAAGATTAGGACTGAGGAGGATCGAGCTCTGTAATCAAAATCCTTGTTCGCTCTTTGTCCATAGACTTTTTTTTGTTTGTTTGTTGGGTTTTGACGTTTATCAAATCCTTTTTGCAGTAACAGACGGCTACTTGAACAGGTTGACTTGGTGAAATTGGTTGATAAACGCTTAGGTTGTTGTGCGGTAGAGATAATAGGTGAAGACTAATCAAGCGGACGGAGGTGGGGCGGTGGGCGGGTGCCCTTGGTCGCCTGTTGGCTGGAAACTCGAGCATAAATTACAGCCTTCGAGAACTATAGTGTAATTAGCGGTGCCAATCTAAAGGAAAAGTAGGGGGTAACGCTAACGGAGGAGGCGACGCGCGGAGTGGGACGGAACCCACAAAATGGCCGTCAACCTTCTCTTCTCGTCTCCATTCGCCATATATTCTCCCTTTTTGGTTATTCCTTGAATAATCAACCCATGTTTTCATGCAAATGGTCAACCTCTCCGATTCGGCTCAAAATTTTTTTCTGGACGTTTCATGATGTCCTGATCAAAAAAGGTCAATGTCCGTCCGCCGCACGCGTTTTTGGTAGTAGACAATTTTCTAAAAATCTGAAATTTGGGTCAGGGGTCTGTTCCCGGCCTAGGACGGTCCTCCAAGCTTTTCAGCCCGATCGGACCAAATTTGGGCGGGGTAGGGGTCAAAATGTGTTTTTTGAAAAATGGATTTTCGAGATTTTGGGCGATTTAGGCGAGTGGGGTATCATTTTCCACTAAATTTTGGACGCTGAATCCAATGAAATGGGTCCCAAAACGATCGGCACCCTCTGGAAGAAGTTATGGGCCAAATTGGGTATATATTACCCATTTTGAATATGTGTTTTTGAGATTTCTGGAACCTAGGCGTGTGGGGTATCATTTTCCGCTAAATCTTGGACGCTAATTTCAATGAAGTGGGTCCCGGAACGATTGGCACCCTCTGGAAGAAGTTATGGGTCAAATTGGGTATATATTACCCATTTTGAATATGCGTTTTCGAGATTTCCGGTACCTGGGCGTGTGGGGTATCATTTTCCACTAAATCTTGGAAGCTGAATCCAATGAAGTGGGTCTCAGGACGATTGGCACCAACTGGAAGAAGTTATGGGTCAAATAGGGTATATATTACTCATTTTGAATATGTGTTTATGAGATTTCTGGTACCTAGGCGTGTGGGGTATCATTTTCCACTAATCATGGACACTGAATCGATTGGAATGGGTCTGAGACCCGCCGCACCCACCGTTTTCCCCATTTCCCCCATGTTTTTAAATAAGTTTCCATGTGCCTGGTCCGAGGAATAACCAACCCCTGTGTAAGAATTTGCAGCGTTTTTTGATAATCTCGATCGTACGGATATGCGACATGAGGTGCCACAGCCTACCGTAACTTCAACGCGACTAAGTCAAAATTTTGGACCATTTTGGACAAAGTATTCTGCCACAGTTTAATACTAAAGGTATATGTGGCCTGTATGGAAAAATAATATTTGTTGGGTCTCTGAATTAAATTGTTATAATAAGCTATTAACATATTCAATTAAAAAGAAATCGCTGCAAATTCATTCACAGGGGTTGATTATTCCTTGAACCCGGCGCATGAAAACTCATTCTAATTGATTCAGCGTCAAAATACACATTTGACCCACAACATGGGTCCGACGGCCGTCGGACATTCGCCTATTTAGATCTAGACACCTTGAAACGCCCAGAAAATTTTTTTTGGGCCGAATCGGAGTGATTGACTTTTTGCATGAAAACGTAGGTTGATTATTTAAGAAATTACCAACCATAAGTGGACGAACATATTCCAAAATCCTCACTCATAACTTGCATTTTTTCGATCTAATTCATTACAGTCCGAAATTGTGTTAGAAAATGATACCCCACAGGCATAGTAGCCCCCTAAAATTGGATAAAATCAGTTTGAACCCACCTGTCTTCATCCTTCCCCTGCCACGCTTATATATTGTGTACCTATGTACAATATTTTTGAGATTCATTGAACTTTACATTATTTTTATTCCTTTAAAATTACTTTTGTGGCTCGGAAAACGCGGTAAACCAACGTTTATGTTAGGGAATTTTTGTTTTCCACAGTTGATTTGGATACAATTGAGTATCATTGCCATAAAAATGATCAACATAAATTAATTAATTAATGAAAACATAAAATCACGTCTAACTCTCTCATTGGTAAAGCGTATGCTATCTTGGCCATGAAGACGAAAATTGAATGTTTTGGGCACTTTTTTCCAATAATATATCTTCGCAAATGTCTTTGTTTTACGAATTCACAAAAAAATAAATAATGGCGTCTTAAGAGAATTTGTGGCAGCTATTTGGTGATGTTTAACTGCGATTGAAATTTTGAACTCAAATTTGTTCTTAACCACAACTTAAGCGTATCTTGATCGTTGAACGCCATTTCATTGTCTATAATCTATCTCTTGTCAATGCCCGTTTGATTGTCAAAAACTACGGACGTTTTCATTATTACAAAATCACGCCGCTTTTCATTTTCGCTCTGTTCTCCCCTCACACATTCTACAGCCTTATGAGACGAACGAAATCTACTTGCTCCTCCCAGGATCTTTCATTCCCCTCTCTCCTCTATCACCACAATTCATTTACCTTCTAAGGTAATTAATGCCCGAGGAATTCCAATTTAACGCCCCCTCTCCCCTTATCCACTTCCCCTTCCACCTTCGAGGTTTTAGCTTAGCTCGTGCTGAATCAATTTAAACTCAATGCGATTTACATCCGCCTCCCCTAACTTTGTTGGCCGCCTTTAATCCCTTTTCGCCGATCTCTTTTTACTTCCTTCCTCTCTCTTTCTTCGTTTCTCCTTGAACTTGTACCATCAATTCAAGTCACAGTTCCCACCTTTTTCACAGCTTTTCCCTATAGTAATTAAAAACATCATTTACTTTCGTCTAATGAAGATTTTACTTTCTGCTTTCTGTTTGAATGTTCTTTGAGAATTTATCGATCGGCGACTAATTCGCACGTTTCGGAATGACCAAGTAACATTCATTCCTCTTTCCGAAAGCTTAACCGTTCGGATTGCCTTGAACGTGGAATAATTGTGACATTGAGAAAATCTGTTGTTTTAACTGAAATAAGTGCACAAGTTGTTGTGTAGAAGACTACAATTTCTCGCTGCTATCTATTCCGCATTCGCATTCACCCCATTCTACGCAGGCCTCGCTCTATCTTGAAATGCGTCACGGATGCCCGATCAAAGGCGAAATGGCGACTTGACTTTGGCTTCCTGCTGGCAACCACGATGTGAAATGAATTGGTAGAAACAACACCGCCAATGGTTCCGTATTGTCTCGTCTGGTCGATAGGTCTCGCGTATGAGAGAAATTGTGTGTTCGAAGTCACCAGAGTGTACGAGTGAGCACCGGATTCTGTAGATTCAGCATTCGTAATCAGTCGTTTAATTATGAGATTTTGTCCCATGAATTGTCAACTTAAGGGTACCGGTGACCCAAAATGACCTTTTTTTTTTTTTGCATAAAAAAAAAACTAGAGAATTTGCTGAAAATTTTGATATATTACATTCAATTATTTGGATAAAGGATACCTTCAGAATTAACGTCTGAACTAATGACCGCCCGCTTCGTAAATGCTGCGAAAACGTACGCGCTCCTTTCTCGCCTTGTCCGATGGCGCGCATAGCGTAGATTAGGCGTACATTCACATCGTGAAATTTCGTTTCAGGTAGAGTATTTGCATTTGAATAGAATGCAGAATAGGAGCAATCAGAACACAACACTGAAATGTTCACAGCTAAACCTGTGTGCTCACCACTATCTAGACTCATCTCACCACCACATTCAGGGCCCATCCAATTTCTTCCGAATCCATGGCGGAATTCTTTTCTGCTTCTTGAAAATGGTAGCAGAACCTCTTGGCATTCTCAAAATGAATTAGGTTCGAGAGAACAACTAGAAAATCCGAGAGAAAAAATGCGAAAAATAGTAAAAACTGCGAAAGTGCGACGGCAAGACGGGAAAAGTAAACAAACCATCGAAAAGTAAACAAATTTCAGCCACTACCGGTTTTTAGCGTGATATTGTCTCTTCTTCTCTTACTCTTCTTCATCTTCAGTGTATTATTTCTTCTACCCAAGCTCCAACCGGAAAAACACTGCGCATTGAAAGGTGGGACGAGTTGCGAGCGGATGAGTGAGGGTATGGGCTGAGTAGAGCTGGCTGTCTTTGTCTCTGTTTTTCTCGAAACACGTTTTTTCACCTTCCGAATAGAGTTTCCCAGGAATGAGTGGACGGATTTTCGTTTTCTTTTTTTTGTTTAGTTCAGAATGGAAAAAGGAACAAACGAATGTATGGAATTTCGTAAATCATGGGATTTTGTGATGTGACATCCCCTCAAAGTTAAGAGTAGCTGAATACAGCCAAAATAGTTCTTTCTTTAGCCACCCAACAGTATGTTGATGAAGCAAAAACAAATCCTTACATTCGTTTGTCCACACGTTTGTCCAACTGGAAAAAGTTTGGGACTGATCGGATGAGGAATAAGGTCAGGAATCAAAATAGAATGATGCGCGGAAAGCTTGGCTTCACTCTCAATTTCAGACGCTTTCTGTTGGTCATAATCAAAATGTTCTTTCAAAGGCGTGTTCAGGACAGAATTACGAATCAGTTAAAAGGAATCTGATCATTTTTAATCCATTGGGGACAGGGCGAGAGTTGAAAGCCAGGTTGCGCCGCGGTAGCGCGCTTCCTTCACGGGTACCCTTAAATATAAAGCCAGTTAAAAGCTAACAATCGTAATCTCTATTCTTTTAATATTGAAGAAATAGGGGGAAATTACTCAAGAAATGAAATATAAATCGAGGAAAGAAGTAGTTGGTTAATTTCCTGACACACGTAGTCGGACGAAAATCCAAGGTGGGAAAGTCCTTGCCTACTTTACTTTACTTAAGCAGTAGGTCCGGGAAAGACTGTTTCCCCTTTAAAGTATCGCAGAGTCGTTTTCGTGCTCGTACGGCTGTTTTCCTCCATCTGTAACCATTTCTATCTCCTCTACCATTTATTGTTTCGCCCTATATACATTGTGGCAAGCTGTGTTTTTCTGATTCCTCGCCTGACGTGAGTCTTCCATGTTGACGGGTGACCGCAGCATCTTCAGGGACTGGCTAAATTACATAAAGAAGTTCCTCGAAGTCGATTGGATGCAAATCCTCCGAATCCTTGGAAGCAGATTCTCATCATCGAGGAAATCGATTGGAATCTCAGTTGCGATCAATAGTATGCGCGCTTTTCTGTCCAGATCTGTCAGGGTTTCTCAGTCATCTCCTTCATTCGTTTTCGTGTGAGACAAAGTATCTTGGCTGCTCTTGTGGCTACCATGAAGGATTAGCTGTTTCAGCAAATACGTGACAATTTCGTTACCTAGTCGAGGATCGTTCGAGTATACGATACAAGGTTGTTTGCTTGAACCTTTTTCAGAAATGCCCAAAGAATGTATTACGGGAATTGTAAACTGTGATGTAACGAGCAATATCATGAATCTTGAGTAAATTTTAGTTCTTTCATCCCTGATTTCTGATAAGTCTGCTAAGAAAATGAAAGCAACCGCAAAAATCGTCTCATTACGCATGACTAATATATTTTTATTTTGTCTGTTGCAGTACTTAGCCTAAGGAACACACAAGAAGAAGAACCTCCCGATCCTCAACTGATGAGGTTAGACAACATGTTGATAGCGGAAGGCGTCGCTGGGCCCGAAAAAGGCGGCGGTGTTAGCGCGGCAGCGGCAGCGTCAGCGGCGGCCGGGCAAGTCCAAGATAACGCAATTGAACACTCCGACTACCGAGCCAAACTTGCGCAAATTAGGCAAATTTACCACCAGGAACTGGAAAAATACGAACAGGTAATTCATGATTGATTTTTGAAAGAATTAAGTCGTCAATAGAGTAAGTTTATAATATCCGAAAGCAGATACGAACTCCTATTCCTCTGAAAACAGTTTTTCAAACTGCTGCATGATCAAGTTGATGAAAAACGCTGTATTCATTCACAGGGTTTGGTTATTTTTCGGATTAGGAGCATGGAGACTCATTCAAAACGATTCAGAGTCCCACAGTTAGTGTAAGACCCCTAGATTGCCAATAATAAGGAGATGAAATAAATTTTTCGGGAAACACATTTTCTAAAAATCTGAAAATTTGGTCAGGGGCCCGTTTCTGGCTCTAGTTGGTCCTCTAAACTTTTCAGGCCGATCGGACCAAATTTGGGTAGGGTAGGGGTCAAAATGTGTTTCAAGGCGTTTCGGTTATCATTTTTGTCTAAATTTTGGACGCTGAATCCAATAAGACGGTCCCGGAACGATTAGCCCCCACCGGAAGAGGTTTCGGGTTAAAATGGGTATATTCCTATTTCAAATGTTGGTTTTCGAGATTTCTGGTATCTAGACGTGTAGGGTATCATTTTCAATTGAATTTTGGACGATGAATTGATTGGAATGAGTCTCCATACTCCTGGTACGAGGAATAACCAACCCCTGTGAATTTATTCGCAGCGTTTTCAGGCTAAAACGAGGAAACGTCATTACCCTCCTAGTTTACGTAGGGAATTTAGTTAGTAATTTAGTTAGTAGGAATGATACGATCGTTCAGCGCCAATGTCAGCTGCAGCTTAAAAGATAAATGATAGAGATGAAGTAGGACTGATGCCATAGAAGGTGTGTCAAGACTATCAATACTGCTCAAGTTCATAACTGCCGATGAATTTTTGAACGAGGCCATCCAGTATATTACATGTCCTCAGTTATTTGCAAGCACTGCATACTACATCATCCCGTTTTCTTCTTCTTCTTCAAGTGCCGTCTCCGTCATAGAAGGTTGGCGATCATTTCTGCTCATTTCTCGCGGTCCTGCGCCAGGTGAAACAAATCTGCTGCTCGGTGAATCCCCGTCCAGCTTCGTATGTTAGACAACCATGATGCGCGCTTCCTTCCGACTCCTCTTCGTCCGCTGATCTTCCCCATCATTATGGTCTGCAACAAGCTGTACTTGGGCCCACGCATAACATGCCCCAAGTATGACACCTTGCGCTTCTTTATCGACACCAGCAGTTCACGCTGCAGGGAGTTCTGTTGAAGGATGTAATCATTGCGGAGTCGGGCGGTCCAGGGGATCCTCAGCATACGTCGGATCAGCCACATTTCAAAGGCCTCTAGCCGATTCACGTCCTTGGCCTTCAATGTCCATGTCTCAACTCCATATAGGAGTATAGACCAAATGTAACTCGCCAGCGCAGCGCAAAACTGACATCCCGGCGACACAAAATACTACGCATGTTGTTAAATGCTCCACGTGCCACCTCAATCCGACTGCGCAGTTCCCCCTCCAACGACCATGTGTCCGACACCCACTGCCCTAAGTACCTGAATCTTGTAACTTGCTCGATGCTTTGCCCATTAACAGTTAGTCTGATGGTACTACTCGCTGCCTTTGAAATGACCATTGCCTTAGTTTTTGACACGTTGATTGCCAGGCCATACTTCCTGCAGGCTACTGCAACCCTGTCCAAGAGAGCTTGAAGCTCTACCTCAGAGTGGGCCAACAGCACCGTGTCATCGGCGTACCTCAGATTGGACACAGGTAATCCGTTTACGGGGATGCCAATATCACAGTCATCCAGGGCCTCATTAAATACCTGCTCCGAATAAATGTTAAATAGCAACGGTGACAACGTGCAGCCTTGCCTAACCCCTTTGGCAACCGTCACCGGCTCCGAGAGAACCCCATCCACACGAACTTGGGCCTTCTGCCCCCAGTAAAGGTTCCTGATTATTCTCAGGTCCTTAAAATCGAGACCCACTTCTTCCAGGACACAAATAAGCTGGGCGTGCTTCACATTATCAAATGCCGTTTTCTTCATTTGAGATGATATACCTCGTGTGCTTGCGATTGTTTGCCGTCGTAATACAACCTTCTCGTAAAATCAGTACGCTATCTAAGATTGAGGTATTTTATTCTCATTACCATTGTTCAAATTTATGGCGAAAGTAAAACACATAATCGGAAGGAAGATGTGAAACTTTCTTTTCGTCGAAACTTCTTCGATAATGGCTTGAGGCTCATCTTTAATTCAGTTTAGCTCCTGTCTAATGACGATGATTTTAATCTATTTCCAATTAAAGTTGGGAGCTTGTTTTCTGGAACCGTCTTTTGGTCCCCTTCCTTCTTTCCGCTTGATTTGAAGCTTTTTTGCTTATAATGATCGTAATCGTTTGCACTTAATTTGAATCAAGTCAGTGCTTTTTTCCCCTCAAGTAGAAGAGTAAAAAGTAACTTTTCGCGAAGGGTTTCGTCCTCTTGGGTATTTTTTTCTGTTCGCTTTGTCGAACCTGATATCTTCTTGGGCATGTCGACACGTTTGGCGAGATAATATTTTCTACGATAGGAATCATGGATCATTAGATAAACCCTTCTTTCGGCAGCCTTACAGTAATAGTGGACGCTGGAAATACGAACGTGTGGGTTGAAGGAATTTGACAATGGAATTAGTAGTTAGAGGCAACAGTGGTGCTCACTGAAGAGGAATTTTGTCGTTTCTAATCTCAGTTGGCCCAAGGTAAAATGAGTGATAGGGAGGGCAACACGTGGAGAGGAGAGCGTTTGAACCCCAGCTTAGAGTGTCCCCCACTACACACTCCGCTATGCAGAGTTTGAGTTTTGACTGTAACAACTAAATTATTGTTGCCGATTGATTCCTGTTGATCTGATCCTGATAAGGAATTAACCATAGTTAGACTGAATCCACCTATTTCTTAAAAATTGTATTGATGTGATGTTTCATGGTTGCCGCAATTAAAGCTTTGACTTGAGCTTAGACTTTGAGGATTGTGGTCAAACATTACATCAAATTTTTTGGGAGGCTCTAAAACGCAAAACGCACGTGGAAATTTGAATTTTGGAGGACACAACCATTGATAGTGCATTGCAGAATCAAAAGCCACATGTGAAGCGCAGCATTTTGGTTGGTTATTCCTTGAATAATCAACCTATGTTTTCATGATAATGGTCAACCTCTCCGATTCGGCTCAAATTTTTTTTCTGGACGTTTCATGATGTCCTGATCAAAAAAGGTCAACGTCCGTCCGCCGTACGCCGTCCGCCGTCCATTGTCCACGCCGTTTTCGGTAGTAGAAAATTTTCTAAAAATCTGAAATTTGGGTCAGGGGTCTGTTCCCAGCCGAGATGGGTCCTCGAAACTTTTCAGCCCGATCGGACCAAATTTGGAGGGGGTAGGGGTTTTTTGAAAAATGGATTTTCGAGATTTTGGGTGATTTAGGCGAGTGGGGGTGTCATTTTCCTCTAAATTTTGGACGCTGAATCCAATAAAATTGGTTCCAGAACAATTGGCACCCACTTGAGGAAGTAATGGGTCAAATTGGGTATTTATTACCCATTTTGAATATGTGTTTTCGGGATTTCTGGTACCTAGGCGAGTAGGGTGTCATTTTCCACTAAATTTTGGACGCTGAATCCAATAAAATGGGTCCCAGA
Organism: Cyrtorhinus lividipennis; assembly: GCA_019603395.1. Lineage (NCBI taxonomy): Eukaryota > Metazoa > Arthropoda > Insecta > Hemiptera > Miridae > Cyrtorhinus > Cyrtorhinus lividipennis. The sequence goes on along the minus strand of CM033998.1, from coordinate 51,249,916 downwards.
ACAATTGGCACCCACTGGAAGAAGTTATGGGTCAAATTGGGTATTTTTTACCCAATTTGATTATGTGTTTTCGGGATTTCTGCTACCTAGGCGTGTGGGGTATCATTTTCCACTAAATTTTGGACGCTGAATTCAATGATGTGTGTCCCAGAACGATTGGCACCCACCGGAAGAAGTTATGGGTCAAAATGGGTATGTATCCACCCATTTTGTATGTGTCAGGATTTCTGGTGCCTAGGCGTGTGGGGTATCATATTCCACTAAATTTTGGACCCTGAATCGATTGGAATGGGTCTGGGACCCGCGACACCCACTGTTTCCCCCATTCGAGGAATAACCAACCCGTGTGTAAGAATTTGCAGATTTTTTTTTTTTTTTGCAATATACGCGGTTGTTTTCGTATCAACTAAGTATAAATCCCGCCTTCCGGGCCAAGAAAATCATTTTAAAGCAGTAAAAATGTTTCAAGTTTTGGGTCTTGGTTTTTCCTAATCCATTTTCAGCCCCATTGCTTACAAGGAGGCAGGGTAGGGATGAAGACTGTTGATTTCTAATATGATTTTTCCAGATTTTTGGGGACCTCTACGCCTGTCGGAAACCATTTTTTACTGATTTGAGATGGGTCATGGGTCGATTGCGGCAACGAGTGAATTGCCATTTAAAAAACTCTGCAAATTCTTACACAGGGGTTGGTTATTCCTCGGACCAGGCGCATGGAGACTCATTTCTTCAACATGGGGGAAATGGGGAAACAGTGGGTGCGGCGGGTCCCAGACCTATTCCAATCGATTCAGGATCCAGAATTTAGTAGAAAATGATACTCCACACGCCCAGGTACCGGAAATCTCGAAAACGCATATTCAAAATGGGTAATATATACCCAATTTGACCCATAACTTCTTCCAGAGGGTGCCGATCGTTTTGGGACCCATTTCATTGGATTCAGCGTCCAAAATTTAGTGGAAAATGATACCCCACTCACCTAAATCGCCCAAAATCTCGAAAATCCATTTTTCAAAAAACACATTTTGACCCCTACCCTGCCCAAATTTGGTCCGATCGGGCTGAAAATCTTGGAGGACCGTCCTAGGCCGGGAACAGACCCCTGACCCAAATTTCAGATTTTTAGAAAATTTTCTACTACCAAAAACGGCGTGGACGGCGTACGGCGGACGGACATTGACCTTTTTTGATCTAGACACCATGAAACGTCCAGAAAAAAAATTTGAGCCGAATCGGAGAGGTTAACCATTTGCATGAAAACATAGGTTGATTATTCAAGGAATAACCAACCAAAATGAGCAAGTATTTTAGTGGTGAAAAATTGTTGTTCGCTTAATTGGGATTACCGCGTTATATGATACGCGCTTTTCCATATGATCAAGACAGCATTTCTGGCTGATCATATTTATAAGGCAGGAATACTTCTGTTGTTAATCAGGATATCTGCGGCTGACATCACTGACTGAGGGTTTGTTCCATTTGATCGCTGCTTGCCCAGTGCTGAACACAACTGATCATTTCCAATTAGGACTAAACTGGGCATGAATTTTTCCAAGATGAGCAGATTTTTCCCATTGAAATTTACTTTACCCGAACAACCCTCTCGCGTTGCCTGGCAAATTGACTTCGGCTTCTTTCGTCGAACCCGTTGTAACCTTCGGAGAATGTAAACACAGGCTTACAGGCCCCGTGTGAGCTCATCACGTTTAGCCGACGGATCACGATCAGTTTGGCCTCACCGGTAGGACGAGATACGAGATCGGGTTTTACAGGCGTTGGGCCTTCCGAGAGGCCCGTGGCTTACTACGCTAACAACAGTGATTCCAACCCCCTCTCTAACTACCATCTCTAACAGCTATTACTCTATCTCCGAGGTAGGCTTCCTCTAAGTGCACGTTCCTCTCGCTCCCCTGTAATTTCCATGTGCACTCTTTTACTTAACCCCTTTCGCCCAATACCCTGCAATTAAATCTGTCAGAAGGAGTTATTGTTTCTATTTTTTGTGATCCGCTTCAAAGTTTTGTACCTACGGAGTTGAACCGTTTAGTGGGGGCTGTAGAGAGGGCTTGTACGTGGCAATTACTTGATATGTGTGAATCCATGGTCATCCTTCCTGTCACATCCTCTGCTCTACAATTATGATTTCTGTGCGCTCATCGTACCTACCAGTAACGTCAGTATTAACAGTTTGACTTATTACGCTCTATTTGAGTGCTCCCTAACCTACCTGACTCTTTCGGCTTTACAGGAAGTTCATATTTCACTCAGGACCAATTATCTGTATTTTGAATTGGTTTATACCTCTCTTATTACAAAGTTGATCAAATTCCAGCTTTTCTTTATGTGTGAAGAGCTTGGATAATTATAGGGGTAATAGTTTCAGCAATTATTAACATTTAGAAACCTGATCATTGTGATTATTTATTTTCTTCTTAAAGATTTTATTTCCTTTTCATTTTATCACAAAAAAGTCTTGAAAATTCCTTAAATTTGACACATTTTCTGCAATCGCTCAAAATTTAAAATGCGGTTTCAGCTCTGCATATGAAGACTTTAAATGGTTTTCTATTAACATTTGCGATCGCGTGTTACATGGCGAAATTGTCCTCACCTCCTCTAAAGCTCGTTTTTATTCTCCAATTGCAAAAGAAGCCTCTTTGTTCCCTCGGCGCCGTATTATGAGATCAACCTGAGCGTGGAAAAAGGTCACGTTTGACAGGTGGCTTGTACAGATTGTTCTTGGAAGTAAAACGGTCGCCGAGCATTTTCTCTAATTTTAATAAGCCCTGTTTAGACACGGACAGTTGAGCGTCAGACACAATGAGAAGGCTCGGTCATTCCCTTTTGATGTAGTTCGTCCCGTTTTTCCGTGACGGGTTCACCGCCGTTCGCATTCATCACTTATTTCGAGTGAGGCAAAAAAAAAAAAAAAAAAAAAAAAAAAAAAAAAAAAAAAAAAACACGCTGGCACAAATGGGATTTTCAAATTTTGCCAGTGATCTTATTTTAAATATACATATGAGAGCATTTGAGAGCAGACGAGCACGGGATCGTCTTTGAGCGAGAAGATGCTCAAGAGCGGTAAAAAATGCAATCAATTTGAGAAGATGCTCAAGAGCGGTAAAAAATGCAATCAATTTGAAGAAAAAAAATCCCGAGTGGGGCATTATTCTTTTGTGTGTGTGTGGTTTTTTTTTTTTTTTTTTTTTTTTTTTTTTTCCACTCCAAAAACGAGACAACTGATCTTCAAATTTTTTTTTTGACAGGCCTGCAATGAGTTCACGACGCATGTAATGAACCTTCTGCGAGAACAGTCCCGAACGCGGCCTATAACGCCGAAAGAAATCGAAAGGATGGTCCAGATCATTCACAAGAAATTCTCCAGCATTCAAATGCAACTGAAGCAAAGTACCTGCGAAGCCGTCATGATCCTGAGATCGAGATTTCTCGACGCCAGGTGAGATTGTCAATCAGAGGAGAACAACAGTAGATAATTTACAGCATGAATCAATGAAATTGAATTGAATTAAATATTCAAGGTACAAACAGCAATAGGGTATAAGATGAGCGAAGGCTGATTTGTTGCGCTCCTTCAATAGTGATCGACAAATACCTAACTACTCGTATAACGACTGCTTTCTTTTTCTACGTCTAATTCATTCATTTTAATCCATATTCAGGAGAAAACGGCGAAATTTCAGTAAACAGGCTTCCGAGATCCTTAACGAATACTTCTATTCACACCTTAGTAACCCTTATCCTTCCGAAGAGGCCAAAGAAGAACTTGCAAGGAAGTGCAGTATCACCGTCTCCCAAGTGAGTTTCCAATTACCTAATTGTCGAACTTCACAACTTACCGGCTGTTTAATATTAGTGCTTAATGAAATGGTGTGGTTTTATGGGTCTGCACTCTGAAAGTGTATTGTTGTGGCCGATAACGCCCATTTATGGCAAACTCTCAGAATTAGCGTTTGGAGTCATGAAGTGAAGTGGATATTTCACAATATCGCGATTTGGCTGTATACATAAAACGAGGTTCTTATGCGTTGATAAACCATATCGAAACCGCAGGAATACCTTTACATAACCTTTCCAGAACGATTTCTGGGATCTTCAAGGGTCCACTTTGTTAATAAATCTACAAATACTTGAGAATTTCTCTTTATGCTAGACTTCTTGATAGTGTATTATTGGAAGGGTGTAACTTACCTAACAATTTTTCGAGGTTTCGTCGTGAGGACGTCATTACCAACCCAACCAATCTAACCTAACCAAACAGATTAGTTGGCAATTTGCTCCTTGACGTCGAAAACGCCCACTACAGTGAACATTTTAGGCAAGGCAGTCCCATTTTCTCATATATTTATTTGATAAACCTAACGGAACTAACCCAATACATTCTTGAAAATGCCTCGCTTGGTCCGATAAACTCGAATCCCATTTTGGAACATGATTCAGCGGCATAAAGGAACGGAAATGCCACACGAAAGTAGACTAAGGGTATTCAGGAATAGCGTTGAAGGAGGAAAATGAAGGAAATTTGCGCTACACTATTCTTGGACGGTATTGGGAATCCTAAATTGTGTTACCGCGTCTAAGAACAGTATTGAGGAACAACTACAACAAGAATTAGTCAAATGGGGAAAAAAATCATTTCTATGTTCCTTCAATTTTGCTGTATAGACTGAAGCATTCAGAAATCGCTTCCTGTTTATGTAGCACATTTTTATTTTGTATTTCACCTTTTTTTTCATGCTATGGTGTTTTGTTTACTAGTAATTTTGTCCAGAATTGAACTTCTGGAACAGTAAAACATCTCAAATACGTCATTTTTATTAAATCAATCGTAGTTTTGAGCGTTTTAGAATGACCCGTGTGGTGTTCTCTTTCAGGTTTCGAATTGGTTTGGAAACAAGAGGATTAGGTACAAGAAGAACATCGGGAAAGCTCAAGAGGAAGCGAACCTTTACGCTGCCAAGAAAGCAGCTGGTGAGTGATCAACCCTTTTGAATGTTTGTGATGACCTACGCTTAAGTATCGGGCACTCGAATATTTGAGTACTATCAGTCTTCCCTCGAGCGTGTAGTATTGTGGGGCTTACTCATTTTTCGTAAACAAATCCAGGAACCTAGAAGGACTCGTGAGAGGGGAGTGTGAACCCTGTCGAAAAACCGAGAGGAGAGAGGGTCTCTTGAAGATAAATTTGAAGAGGCTAAGGTGAAAATGGGCTGTTATGAACCCTTGAGCTAAGAGTACGGGCAGAAATAATAATTCATGAATGCAAACTCAGACATTAGGATAATAACCATGTTAAGGTGTTTATGAGAATGATGGTGGGACGAAGAGGAGAATGGGGATTATGTTGAGAAGTAGTTTGGGGAGTTGGAAGAAAGAAATAAGGGAAAGTAGGGATCGGTGCTCAGGCCATTGAAGGTGTCACCAGCACAGGCCTTGATAAATTAACTCCATTCCCACCCTCCTCCCAGGGCAGTCCTCCCTCTATCAGTCCTCCCGGCTACTAGAGCACGACGCTCTAGGGTGGTGTGGTGGGAAAAAGGTGGGAAATGGTTGGGGGGGGGGGGGGGTAGTCCTCTCTTTCCGTCCAACGTCCCCTTCGAAACGTGGAAAGTCACATTTTATTTTCCGGGCTCCTCTTTTTTTTTTTTTTTTTTTTTTTTTTCTTTTTTTTTTTAGAGGCGTGACGCGTGGGCCAAAAGGTAGCCCGAGCAAAACTTTTATCAAACCAAAAAATACAGTGGCTACTACTAGTCCAGAATTTCCACATCCATAGGGTTTTAAACTATCAGACCCTAACCGAGAGAATGTCTTCTTGTGCGCAGAAAATCGCTCAATACAGGATAATCTTTCGTTCGTTTTAATAAGGTCGGCATTCACTTCACTCCACCATTTGGCTCCATGGCCAGCCGGTTCCTCATCAGGTTGAACAAACTGTTCTCCGTCACCCTATAAGTCACAATCGTACCCCAAGACTGGGCAATTGTCATGTGGTAAGTCAAATAAGATGAGAAAACGACGTTACGAGAATGATTTGAGGCTGACCACATAATCATCATCCCACCACTTCGCCAGCTTGGAATTAAAATTATTTCGATTGTGTAGGTCGATTCGACTTCCTGGAATTGCTCTTGGGCTGCCCCTTTGTTGGTATGTTTGTGTCCCATACGGAGAGCAGGTTGTTTACCCAGATGAAGTTCTTTGGGCCAACGAAACGCTAATGAAAGGAAGAGATGAATGTGTCGACTTTTTTAAAACACCTCCAACTCAAGTTGCTTGGTTAAAAAATCTGCAAATTCTTACACACGGGTTGGTTATTCCTCGAATGGAGGAAACAGTGGGTGTCAGACCCATTCCAATCGATTCAGGGTCCAAAATTTAGTGGAATATGATACCCCACACGCCTAGGCACCAAAAATCCTGACGCATTCAAAATGGGTGGATACATACCCATTTTGACCCATAACTTCTTCCGGTGGTTGCCAATCGTTCTGGGACCCATTAAATTGGATTGAGCGTCCAAAATTTAGTGGAAAACTATACCCCACACGCCTAGGTGGCAGAAATTCCGGAAACACATATATTCAAAATGGGTAATAAATACCCAATTTGACCCATAACTTCTTCCAGTGGGTGCCGATCGTTCTGGGACCCATTAAATTGGATTGAGCGTCCAAAATTTAGTGGAAAACTATACCCCACACGCCTAGGTGGCAGAAATCCCGAAAACACATATTCAAAATGGGTAATAAATACCCAATTTGACCCATAACTTCTTCCAGTGGGTGCCGATCGTTCTGGGACCCATTAAATTGGATTGAGCGTCCAAAATTTAGTGGAAAACTATACCCCACACGCCTAGGTGGCAGAAATCCCGAAAACACATATTCAAAATGGGTAATAAATACCCAATTTGACCCATAACTTCTTCCAGTGGGTGCCGATCGTTCTGGGACCCATTAAATTGGATTGAGCGTCCAAAATTTAGTGGAAAACTATACCCCACACGCCTAGGTGGCAGAAATTCCGGAAACACATATATTCAAAATGGGTAATAAATACCCAATTTGACCCATAACTTCTTCCAGTGGGTGCCGATCGTTCTGGGACCCATTAAATTGGATTGAGCGTCCAAAATTTAGTGGAAAACTATACCCCATACGCCTAGGTGGCAGAAATCCCGAAAACACATATTCAAAATGGGTAATAAACACCCAATTTGACCCATTACTTCCTCCAGTGGGTGCCAATCGTTCTGGGAACCGTTTCATTGGATTCAGCGTCCAAAATTTAGTGGAAAATGATACCCTACTCGCCTAGATCGCCCAAAATCTCGAAAAATCCATTTTTCAAAAAACACATTTTGACCCCTACCCCGCCCAAATTTGGTCCGATCGGGCTGAAAAGTTTTGAGGACTCGTCTCGGCCGGGAACAGACCCCTGACCCAAATTTCAGATGTTTACAAAATTGTCTACTACAATGGACGGCGGACGGCGGACGGCGTACGGCGGACGGACATTGACCTTTTTTGATCTAGACACCATGAAACGTCCAGAAATAAATTTTGAGCCAATTCGGAGAGGTTGACCATTATCATGAAAACATAGGTTGATTATTCGAGGAATAACCAACCAAAAACCACAACGTTAATCAAAATTCGATTTTACCGATTTTTTAACCAGAAAAGTGTATCTGAATTGGTGGAGTCAGCAAGATCCTTTTTCAGAAATGACGAAGTTGTTTCAAGTACGAGCAGATCCCTCAAAGTTGACATCCATTTCCTCAAAAGACATGAAAATCCATAAATTTTTACCTAGTCTTTATAAGAATACGAATCTTTTCGGGATCAAATTGACCAAGGATTTCCCTCAGAAATAACTTGATACGTTTCGAATGCGATGAGAATAGTTTTTCATTTTCGCCCCAGTTACCTAAACACTCGTATTTGGTAAATGTTACGTTCAATGGGAACGCGTTTGATGAAAAACAAACGAGATTTTTGTGATGAGTATAGTATTTACGGGGCAACGTCGGAATAGAAGCAAATTCTGTCTATTCTATACGAGTCGATCCGCTGCGGCTCTCAACTTTGTTCAGGCAATACTAAGGCCCATCGTGCTCGATCGAACGGTTTAGAGCTCATCCTCGGCAGTAAATTTAGGTATTTGTCGTCGTTTGAGATCTAACATCTCATGGTGTATCTCAATTATTCTCATGTCTTGCGGGAGAGGGAATAAAAAGTAATAAAACAGCCTACATCTATTCAAACAAATAATAATAAAATAACAATAACAATAAGCATGCTGTTTCTCCATATTTTGAGATGAACTTACCCTCCTATTCATTTACATTATACACTGATGAGCCGAAGTTTGAGATACACCAAGTTTCTTGGACTCAACCCTAAATTTTCTGAGGTGATTTTTTATAACCATACATGACCTGTTACAACCGCAAAGGGGATTCTAATAGAACACTGAACGCACTTGACTACCTTTTAACATCCCTTAGCTCCAATGATGTGAACAAGTAGACTTTACAGTAGCGGTGCTGCTACACTTCTACCATGAACTCCCAGTAAATTTACTTCTACCGCTTGCTAAGGATAATTTCGAAATTAGAATTTGGTTAGGCTGTTCGAAGTAGATGTGGTACCCCGACCCGCTCATGTTGGTTGAAAAATTACCAAACTCCTGTTTTTTGTTTTGTAGATCCATCTTGGTTGAATAACTATGATCGAAAACAAAAATCGAAGACACTTCCGGATAGAGCTCGATATTCCGAATCTGAAGGTATTATTCGTTGAGATACACCATGTTAGATCTTAACGACGATATAAGTATTACTTTTTTGATTCTTGTTCTATCGTAGTTATTTTCAATATTCTCTATGCTTCCTTAAACTGTTCAGGCATATAGGTTTAGTTAATCCTAGATCTCCTTTTATCAGTTCGTGGCAACTTAATTGCATCTGGGATTATATTTCCACCCGTTGGGTAGTATGCACCCATTTCCTTCATGGAACAACCAAAGTGTTCACCTTGGTGATGCGAAATGCCAACTCTCTCCTTGCTCTATGATTGAAGCTCCACAACTGGCATTCATGAGTTCCTCCCCTTGAGGTAGCGATTACCAGTTTCTCAGAATAATTGAAGATCATCCTGATCATTATGATCATTATGATGAAAGTTTTATTCATTTGAAAACTCGGGATAAGTGTGATATTTGTTGCTTCTATTTCTGAAAAAGATCGTTTTATTCAAAATGGACAGATGGCAAATTATACAGAAAGGAACTTACAAGAAAGAGAATTTAATTATAAGAAAGGAACTTACAAGAAAGAGACAAACTTCTCAAGGACGAACTTGAGTCGGTTCAATCAGTAGCTTTATGGCTCTAGCTCTGATCAGTGAGCCTTATCAATAAACGTACCGTGCTTCAATCATATATGCTGAGTCGCCAGCTGTCTGTGGCACCTTCTCAGGGAAACATTTTGACCCAGGAATTGTGGTTTGGCCATTAGAATTTTAGAATTTGTCGTTATAAGTAATGGATTTGCACCATTAGGACATTAGTGAATTCCACACTTCAAATAGTTACCAAGTTGCTGCCTTAAATGTGATCTAGCTCGCGTTTTTAGACTCGTTAACACTTCGAATTTGTTCTTTTGGAATTAGAATTTTCTCACAAGATTGCTAAAGACTAGCCCTCGTCCATATTCTCCTAACTTGACCCTCCAACTAGCTCAAAGCAGAATTCCGCACGTAGTTCTTGCTCCAACCTGTCACTTGGAGTCTCTTCATGATTTCTTTTTGTCAGCAGCAGGACAGTCACCTTACAGCATGGGACCTGGAAGCCAAGGGACGCCAACACCAATGATGAGCCCTGCTCCCCCAGGCGTTCCCCAAGACTCAATGGGATACTCCATTGGCGTCAATGGGGGTGACTACAGTTCCCCAATGTCCGCAGCCCAGGTAATTTTAATTTTCATTACGAGCAAAACTCATCATTTTGTCATTATAATATAAATAATGTAGTTACTATTCGTTCATATTGTTTTTGGTTGGTCAAGGGACCAATTTAGTCATTCTGCGCGGTCCTTGTGATTACTGCAACTATTACTGCTATTACTGCATTGTCACAGATATTGTTTGAATTGGGAATTCCCAACCACAAATTGATTTAAAACTGGAGGAAAAACACATTCTTCATTCTTTTTACGCAAACAATGTGGTTTCATAAGGGCCCAGAAGTTTTATCTTTGTACCTTTGTTAACTTCCTCCTAGAATAACAGTCAAACACTAAGGTGTCTCAAAAGTCTTCTAGTAAAAAGTAGTGATATTTCGACAATCCAAAATAAAATGGGAAATCTTGTCTAAATTTTATTACACATAGTATCCATATTTCTTCTCACAAAGGAAGGATAGCACCTTTCCCTCAACATCAACAATGGCTATAACAATATCCATGTCGCACTTACTAATCATTACCATATCATTTTTCCAGACACCTTATTCAGACGGTAGTTTGGGCTACGAGGGCATGCATCAGGTGAGCGACTGATCACAGGTGACATCAACATTCTAATACCTATCCTCATTCATATTCATTAGTTATAAGCAATCATTTTCATTTTTGTTTTATATTTTCAAGCATCATGAAATCGTGTGGAGTTTGCCAAATTTTTTTGAGTTTTGTTCTTTTTCATTTTAATCAGAGCTTAAGTTATCTTTAATCTTCAAAATTTGAAGATACTGATTGCTTGCAGATGAGTTTGCATGTTTTGAATAGACATTTTAATGACGATTTGATTGAATTGCCTTTTTGTTTGTGTGTTACACCTACTCTAAAGTCCTAGCCAGCAATGTTCTCATTATTGCAGGCATTCTTCTATTAGTTCATGAACTAAAATTACATTGATCTCGACTCAAATGGACTTATTGAAACAATAACAAAATGATATTTCTGTGATTAGTTTACTAAAATCGTCATTGCTCATATTCTGTGGATGGATTTTTACAGTCATGAACAAAACTGCTGGCATAAATTTCATGGCATTTTTTCAATCTTCGTCATGCATTTGTTTGAGAGGAGATTAATCTCAATTTTTCAAAATTGATAGTTCAATCTCACCTAGCTGCAAAAGGCAGTTGGAACCTGTCATTTTCTCAATGATGAGGCGTCCTGAAGGTTTTCTTGCTTGTTGTTTGGCGTTGAAGCTTTGCTATGAGTGCTATTAATAATAATAATACTCATGTTATAATAAATTATGAATTGACTATTAATTCAATATTGTCCTTTGTTTGACATGAGTGGTTTGAGCTGAGACAGTCTGGGTGACAAATGAGTTCTTATGACCTAATCTGCTTGTACCTTCGTTTATTATCAGTACCATAAATTGCATTTGAGATTCATTAACTGCAGAACATCAATGAAATTCAGCTTCGTAGATGAATGGTCAATGGATTGCCTCAGTGTGTCTGGAAAAGATGAAGATACTACATTAGCCATTTTTGAAGTCATAATTATTATGTTGTCATTGTATGAGGGTTGAGATAGTCAGTCAAGTCACTCCAAAAATAAAATTATGGTTACTCGCCCAATATTCCACGTAACCTCGAAAACTCCATAACGTTTCAAGGTGTCTAGATCAAAATTAGCAAATGGCCGTCTGCCGTCCACGCCGATTTTGGTAGAAGAAAATTTTCTAAAAATCTGAAATTTTGGTCAGAGACCTTTTTTGGCTTTAGTTCGTCCTCGTAACTTTCAGCCCGATCGGACCAAATTTGGGGATTATAGGGGTCAAAACGAAATATGGATTTTTGAGATTTTTGGCAATCCAGGCGCGTGGGGTATTATTTTCGACTAAATTTTAAACGCAGAATCCAATGAGATGAGCCCCGGAACGATTGACGCCCTCCGGAAGAGGTTTCGGGTCAAAATGGGTTTCTACCTACCTATTTTAAAAGTAGATTTTCGAGATTGCAGGTACCTAGGCAAATTCGGTATAATTTTCCACTAAATGTTGGACGATGAATCGATTGAAATGAGTCTTCATGCGCCTGGTCCGAGGAATAATCCACCCCTGTGAAAGAATTTGCAGCGTTTATAATACGGGCCTCGGTATTGCAAGTGTCCCCGTTGCAACCTTGCATGGTTTCAAACCACGGGCGATCTTGGGGTGAGAGAAAGTAGACGAGGAGCAGTGTCAGTCCAAAATAACATTCTAGCTCTGATACTCATTTGGTGAATATAATAAGCAAAAAATCTGCAAATTCTTACACACGGGTTGGTTATTCCTCGAATGGAGAAAACAGTGGGTGTGGCGGGTCCCAGACCAATTCCAATCGATTCAGGGTCCAAAATTTAGTGGAATATGATACCCCACACGCCTAGGCACCAGAAATCCTGACACATACAAAATGGGTGGATACATACCCATTTTGACCCATAACTTCTTCCGGTGGGTGCCAATTGTTCTGGGACACACATCATTGAATTCAGCGTCCAAAATTTAGTGGAAAATGATACCCCACACGCCTAGGAACCAGAAATCCTGACACATACAAAATGGGTGGATACATACCCATTTTGACCCATAACTTCTTCCGGTGGGTGCCAATCGTTCTGGGACACACATCATTGAATTCAGCGTCCAAAATTTAGTGGAAAATGATACCCCACACGCCTAGGTAGCAGAAATCCCGAAAACACATAATCAAATTGGGTAATAAATACCCAATTTGACCCATAACTTTTTCCAGTGGGTGCCAATTGTTCTGGGACCCATTTTATTGGATTCAGCGTCCAAAATTTAGTGGAAAATGACACCCCACTCGCCTAAATCACCCAAAATCTCGAAAATCCATTTTTCAAAAAACCCCTACCCCCTCCAAATTTGGTCCGATCGGGCTGAAAAGTTTCGAGGACCCATCTCGGCTGGGAACAGACCCCTGACCCAAATTTCAGATTTTTAGAAAATTTTCTACTACCAAAAACGGCGTGGACAATGGACGGCGGACGGCGTACGGCGTACGGCGGACGGACATTGACCTTTTTTGATCAGGACATCATGAAACGTCCAGAAAAAATTTTTGAGCCGAATCGGAGAGGTTGACCATTATCATGAAAACATAGGTTGATTATTCAAGGAATAACCAACCAATAACGCATTCAGAAGAAGTCAAAATTTAAAATTGTCTGAATTCCAAGGGGCACGTCAACCTAGTCTCAGCTCAAGCCCAACCCCTCACTCCTTCCAACCACCGTTGAAAATAACTAACCATTTCGTCATGTTCCAAAGGCGACGGCCAAATCTTCGGGATCACCCCCCGTTCGGGCCGAAGGATGGAACCCACCGAGGGAGCAAATCCCAGATTTCCAGCCTCTCCACCCAGAAGACTCCGGAGACTCGAGTGATATAGACATCAAGCGCCCTAAGCTCTAAGCAAGTCCGTACCGACCTAATCGACCTCAACATACCCGCTTTACGAAATTTGGTTCGCACACAATTCTTGATCATTTTAAACGATTCGTCTTAGTTAGCCATCTGGTTCTGCCAATCACCTTCATTCGCATTCATCGCAGTTGTGTAAATATGTAAGGTTCTTAAAATATTGTCGTTTTTTTTTTTTTTTTTTTTTTTTTTTTTTTTTTTTTTTTCTTAAAAAAAGCGAAACAAATCTACTAAATCTACAAACCTCCAAATACGTATCACGTATTTGCTCATCATTTACTCTCGTCGTTCCAATAATAACCTCAATTTATCATTTTTGCGACACCAATTGAATGAATGTTCTACCACGTTCGCCGATGTTCAATTCAAGTGCTCTTGAAGTGTCGGATCGCTTTGAAGAGGCGACAAAATCTTTGAAAATTCTGTGATAATTAAACGAACACGCTCAGTATTTTGAGCTTATCATCAACTTGGTGTCGCAGGGTGCCTGTCAAATAATTACCGCTTTTCATCCAATACTGCTAACCTTTCATTGATCCGGCTCGAAATTTTACGCTTTTTTTCCGAATTCTTTTCACACTATTTACCGAGGGAAAATTTGTCCCTGAGTCCAACTTTTTTAACAAAACCATGGCGAGAGTTAAGTATGCCGAGAGTTTCCAAAATGGACTTCTGAAGACAGCGCGCCTGATTGTCGTTTTGCAATTTTAAATAGTTTTTCGAGGGTGCTTAAAGTAAACAGTGGTACATCCTTTGTTATTTTGTGATAGAGCAATCGTATTTTAAATGTAGTTTTTAAGGGATTAAGCTCACGAATTTCTCTCCAAGTTCTCTCTAAACTGATTACATTTCTCTTGTTGTGTTCATAATTTAAGGGAAATATTCTATTCAGAATGCTACGTTGTTCCACAAAATGCGTTTCTTCGTTTAGTTTCATAATATTACTTTCGCCGAGTGTATTGCGGAGTGCTGCTGCTGTTCTGATTGGAGAGAGGTTTTCAAAATTGCAAACAAAATATAATCCATTTATTGTGAATGACTGTAACAATATAAATAAAACGTTGAGAAAAAAAGAAAACCCTGTAAAATTGTAAACGTAATACTGAAAAAAAAAACTTTTGTAGATGATTCGTTTGTAAAGATTTGGTGGAGGTGTTTGTACATTATAAATAGCTTCTTGTCTATTTGTTTATACATAATGAAGGGTTCATTTTTTTCTTTATTCTGTTATAACGAACTACGAAAAAAATTCGGAGAAGAAAATTCTTTAATCACTTTGAGAACTGACATCCAATAGTTACACTGTTTTAGTTTATAACACCGTTTTGAAGAGCAATATTTACATGTGTGGGTGTCTGTAATTTATGAAGAAGGAGAAGAACTTTTTCTTTTCATGTTTGTAAATATATTTATTTTTCAATAGAAAATAATAACTAGTATTTAAAGTTTACAAAATGATTGCAAAATATAAGAAAACCTTTCCTAGCTTTATGTCTTTGAATGTACAGAGAGCTTAATCAGTATACGTACATAAATACACATCATTATTTAGAGATTTAAGCAACCTTGTGGTCTTTATGAAGCGCCAGCTTCTGCTTCGTATACGAAGTTAAAATTAGTATTAAATATACAACTTAAAAATTAAAAAGAAAACATTTTCAGAAAGGCCTCATTAAAAACGAGCAAATCTTTTTCATACATCGCTTATTTTTATTTACATAGACTTTTAATGCACAATCTTTGTAATTGCCTTCTATATTATTGTACTTACAAGTTGTACAGGTCATAAATACAAAGTAAACTCGATTCAAATTTTTTACCACAAGAAATGTTGAATCGAGGACAAAAAAAAAACGGATATGAATGCTGAGGTTGTTCCTACGTTTTAACGCAATCCGCGGGTGATGCAAACGTTATACCAGGATTTTTACGATCCAAAAACAATTTATGTATACGATTTTTTAAAAACAAAAAAGGAATTCATGTAAACGATTATTGTTGCTATAATACGTATTTAAGGTAGTGTAATTTGCAGGTTTTTTAGAATATTTACTAGACAGCGATTTGTGTGGTTACTAACAGTTAGTTGATGCGTTGATAATTGTACTGTGTTTATTCTCGCGAGCATTTTATTGTTTGATTGAAGTGGAAGAAAATGTGGCGAAGTTGTACTCAGTGGGGTTGTTGCCCCTAACGCGGCAGCAAATTTTGCTTGGTTAAATTCCGGCAGAAACATGAACGAGACCACCGGGTCCGTCGAAATCGTGGGGTTTTGGGTCGAAGGTGATGTTTTTTAGTCGCAAGCATCAGTGAAAAAGTACAACCTTTCATGAGATTCACCATCTAGGCAAATATATTTCCTGTAGAAAAATGTGAAACTTGTACTTCTTCTAACTATACTAATTTCTCCCAATTTGTCAATCAAGAGAGAATCTCCAAGACGCTCACCCATTGGCGGGTTTTTGTACTATCGGTTTAAGTGTCTCAATGACCGTTAACGTACACAAAGTTGTACAATTTCATGGCCTGTTAGAATTGTTTGGATCTTCCCAGTCAACAACATCGAGGTGGGGGCTGTAATTTCCAATATTTCCCACGAATTAATTTTAAAAAATTGCTGTGATTCATTCTCAAGATGTTGTTACGTGCGTCCGAACACATTCAGATCTACGCAAAATGCACTTGCCTATTCACTGTCGCTACACTGTTGTACACAAATTGTTTTAAATGTCATTTTCAATTAATTTTAAAAACTTTGTTAGGCAAATGATTGAAGACCAAGATGCGGATCTCAGTTGGAAGTCGAGGGCGAACTCCGAGTGACGCTCAGTTGTTACCACTTACCAGCAATATTAACGTCTAGTGGGTAATTATAGGGAAACCTCATCCAGGAGGGATGATGATATTGTTTCTTTATGGAAAGTCAGGTACAGCATATGGTATCATATGTATCTGGGCATTAACAAAGAAAGCGGAACACGTATGAAGGATGAATTGAGAGTTGAGGGAGCAATCGTCTCGACCTTTGGAGCCTCATTGGCTGTACTTTGGCAATTTTTTCAACTGGCAACAAGTTCTTTGCCGTCTAAAAATGGGGAATATTCAAGTTGGTACTGGGCAAACAAACCGTTTTGAAAAATGTTTGAGAAAAGATGTTCATGAAACATGGATGAGGATCAGCTGAGGAAGTTATAGGCAAAAACTATCTCATTCTCGCGAAATGGTTTGACAACAGAAGCGTCCATGTGGTATCAAATTTTGTAGAAGTAGGAGAAAAATATTCAGTCAAACGATGAGAGAAAAAATTCCAAGAGATAACGGGAAATTAAGAGGCGACAATCTTTGTATAGACGCCTGTGATCAACAACTCATAGGTCTTTACAGAACTTCTGTCCAGTACTTTCTTAATGTCTCTTAGCACCTATTTCACGAAGGAACGTTCACGAAGGATATGAAAGAGACGGCAAGAGCCTAAAGTTCGAAGGTCATAGACCTTTTGCGATTCAGGATGAACATCGCGGATGAGCCCTTACGTTTTGTGAGCCCTTGAATAAAAAACGTGAAAGACTTCCTTTATCTCAAGTTTCAGACGAAAATATCCCAAAACAAACGAGGAACAAGAACCAGAAAAAGCTAAAATGTGCTGAAATTTATCTTTTGAACATTTTTGTATGAGACAAGGTTGGCCATTTGGCGAGGTTTTGCAAGGCCAAAGAACAATGTATTTTTTTAACTTTCACAACCCGTAATTAAGTGGTTTTGTCCTGTTTTGTCTTCGGTCCTGTCTTAACTAACGATTCCGTCATCCTGGTGATTTATGTGTTTTTCTCTCATATAGAGCCAATTTTGAGTTATTCGTTTCACAAGACGGTTTTCAGTTCTAAATCCTGCTTCGAAGACCATGTTCGTCAATTGTTTCAGACGTTTTATGAAATTGTTTTGTTTTTCTTTCTTTTAAATGATAAAATCGTTGACAAATTGGAAATATTTGCCCATTTTTTAGGAGCTTGGTAGTTGGCAAGTGCAGTTTAGCACAGAACCGATATCCAATTTTGGGAACATCCCCTAACTATTGAAAGGCTGAACCGAACGGGACCAAATTAGAACCAATCGCAGGTCCCCAATCTGTAAATGATTGCAAAAGTTCTTTAAAGATAGAGGAGATGCTCGGTAACACCGGTCTGAACGCATTCCGATGGAATGGATAAGCTACCAATGCTAAATATACTCCATGACGATTTCGGGGAAACGAGTCTATCGGAGTTCAAACAGCCTGATATTTTAGATGACTTTCCTACTGTACGTTGCAGCCATGATAGCAGACTCCGAAATGAGCTCAGAACCCCCAGTCAACTTGGTAGTCACATGCATAGGTACATCTGCAGACTACTCCTTCAAGGACACCAACTGCAGCAGTCTGGATTTATATCTAGAAGATGACCAAAGGTCTTCCCAGTGTTATTTCCGGCCAGAAGACGCGCTCTTCAATGTGAATCGAATAATAGTTTCCGCGTATGCAATAACTTCCGAAAGGGTTGAAATGCTGTCAATGGGATCCCTTGACTGACACCTAGATTCAGTTCTCTCTGCCCTTTAGTTCTATAGATTGGTATTTTCCTATAGGTTGCAGCCATGACTTTCCACTAACAGACTCTGGAGCTCAAAACAAAGTTCTAATGTACATCGAACACCTCATATGAAATTTTATAAGACACTCGTGGTCTCATGTTCCGCGTCAATATCATGGCAGATCTCAATCGCTCTCGCCGAGTACAAATGCCCGTTATCTTCCACTCACTCTTTCAACTTCATGGTGTACATACATTATTGGGTCGATTTTATCGTTTACAGATGAGGAATTCCCTCAGTGAAATTCTTATTTCGTAGTGTGAAATACCTAAAGCCGTTGGATCACTTTCGTGATGGAGTAACTTCTCAGGTAAAATAAGAGGACTCGTTTTCCGAAATAACTACCGATTTTGTCGCGTGCTATACTTTCTCTGTGCACGAAGAGCCTTGTGATAAAACAGATTATAGCCTTCAAATTAAAAATTTTCAGTCGCCCCCCAGATTGGTTTAGGCCAATCTTTCAAATAAATAAATTTTTACGCGTCAACGGTTCCCATTTCATTACGTTTTCTCAAAGTATCAACTTATTAATCTAATTTGATCATTCAAAAATCTGATTTTATCTTTAGACTCTTCAACCATACGACAAAACTGAGACGTCCGATTTCGAATTCAATTCCTTACCGTATTCCATTCTCGAATAATCGTTACCACCTCACAGAAAGTGACTAGTGATCAATAAATTAAGTTAAAAATTCTTCAGGTCGCCCTATTTAAGTGGCTAACTAATGTGGAATCATTCCTCTTGATTTTTGAGCACGTTCATTTTGATTGTTACCACTGATTGGTCGCTTTTTCGTTGGTGCATTGAGGTTTTACTCACCATCAAAAAAGGGGGTTGAAAACGACAAGTTGTTTTCTTTTATTTTAGGAAAGCGATGCAAAGTTTTCTAGATTGGACAAAAAATTTAAAAAATCGATTAGTCTCCCTTTAGCACGATAGAATTATAGTAATTGAAAAAAAAGTTTTAAAGAATTGACTTGCCCCACAACAATAATTTTTATAATTTTTATGGCATTAATAAATTAGCAATTCTTGTATGGATGTGTGTTGTTATTCATTCAAGTTGAACCTGTTTGTGTGTTGCAAATCAGGACTTCGGTCAGTAAACGATTACCTATTATTTTCTGATAGTTTTTCTGCACTATTTTTCACCTCTTACCCGGTGATGAACGATTTTGGTGTACTAGTGAGTAACACCGCATGAATGGGTTCAACTTGCATTGTTCTTATTATTATTATTATTATCATTATGAGAAAAAATGCAGCAATGCATGTGGAAGTATACGGAGAACGGTTGTAATCCAGAGCTATTTTTCAGTCTGTGTACGTAAATAAATAATTAGCAAGTAAATTTATAAAAAGTTTACAGCACGCGGAGAATTTACTTCATTGCAAACGAAACTTTAGTTTATCATCTCTATGTTCTGTAATACTAAAATTTTAAAATTATAATCATTGATGTTGATAATTGGCTTATAGTTTCATTTGTCGATTTTCCTCGTTCTCGATCGAGAAGTTCCTTTTGGTTGGTTATTCCTTGAATAATCAACCTATGTTTTCATGATAATGGTCAACCTCTCCGATTCGGCTCAAAATTTTTTTCTGGACGTTTCATGATGTCCTGATCAAAAAAGGTCAATGTCCGTCCGCCGTCCGCCGTACGTCGTCCTGATATACCTGCGCTAGACTGTTCCTGAGGCCATGTGGCCCATTACAGTCTATCCCAGTCGTGTTTTCCCTTTTTCTTTTCTTTTCTTTGCGCTAGATCATCTGGGAGCCCCGCTCTATGGCTCCATGGCTTCCCCGTACATCAGGCACCCCACCCTCTTCCGGCGTCCGCCTGCCTGTGGCAGCCCAGGGTGGGCCGTACGTCGTCCATTGTCCACGCCGTTTTTGGTAGTAGAAAATGTTCTAAGAATCTGAAATTTGGGTCAGGGGTCTGTTCCCAGCCGAGATGGGTCCTCGAAACTTTTCAGCCCGATCGGACCAAATTTGGAGGGGGTAGGGGTCAAAATGTGTTTTTTGAAAAATGGATTTTCGAGATTTTGGGTGATTTAGGCGAGTGGGGTGTCATTTTCCACTATATTTTGGACGCTGAATCCAATAAAATGGGTCCCAGAACAATTGGCACCCACTGGAAGAAGTAATGGGTCAAATTGGGTATTTATTACCCAAGTACTTCAGCCGAATAGACAAACAAAACACATCGTCATATCCTGTTGTTTATAACCAGCTGTTAAACTTAGCAACCAATTTTGAGCAGTTGCCTACAATTCTTTTTACTGTCCGAGCTTTTTATTCGTACCATTCAATTCAATTTAATACAATTATTATAGCCTTCTAAATTACCTACGTTTTCTCAATATTATATTAGTAAATTAGTTTTGTAGTGCCCCATAGATACACCCATCTTGAATATGTGTTTTCGGGATTTCTGCTACCTAGGCGTGTGGGGTATCATTTTCCACTAAATTTTGGACGCTGAATTCAATGATGTGTGTCCCAGAACGATTGGCACCCACCGGAAGAAGTTATGGGTCAAAATGGGTATGTATCCACCCATTTGGTATGTGTCAGGATTTCTGGTACCTGGGCGTGTGGGGTATCATATTCCACTAAATTTTGGACCCTGAATCGATTAAAATGGGTCTGAAACCCGCCACACCCACTGTTTCCCCCATTCGAGGAATAACCAACCCGTGTGTAAGAATTTGCAGATTTTTTATTATCACTGTATAAAGACAACAGGTTCTCATGAGGGGAATAAAAACGAGTAGGTTGCAGTCAGAGTAGTTCATATTACCCGCCATAATGGTCAGGTAAACAAGGGGGGTACGTTCATTGGGCTGAATAGAAACCTGACTCAGATTTTTATTATCACTCTATAAAGACAACAGGTTCTCATGTGGGGGATAAAAACAATTAGGTTGCAGTCAGAGTAGTTCAAACTTCTCTCCTCCAAGTCTAATCTGGGCCACCAATCTCTTCATCTGCAGTCCATCGTCCAGGTGGTGATACGTTGCGCTTCCAAGACCAGCGAGCTGTATAAACCTGTAATATGGGTTGATGTTTGTGATCCGCACTCTCTCTTCGTCCACCCTCATCGCCTCAATCACCACAGGTTTTTCCATTCGGAGTTGAGCGACGTCTTGAGTGTCCCATACAACCGTCAAACCCGCGTCTCTGAACACACCTGAAAGCTGCAACTTCCAATTAAATCCATTTGACGTCCGTGAAGAGCCAGTAGACGGTGGAAGCAAATCATGGAAGAAAAAGACCATGGAAGCAAATACTGGGAAGTCTCTCTGAGCTCACTTCCACCAGCTTCATCCACCACCCCAAAGCCAGCTTGAGAACCTCGCTTCGAGTGTGACTGAGGTAGCACTCCGTTCGCACAAAGTGGTCTGGAGTGTTCCTTGAGAGAAATATGAGCGCCTTATGTTCTCACTTGGATTCTTTCAATTCCCCAAACCTTAGCTGCATAAAGTGCAGTCGATTGTATGAGCAACATGACAACTTTGGACCAGGACTGCAGTGAACCACCCCCCGCCCCATGAATCAATTGCAAAATAGAGCTGATGGCCGCCTCTCCTTTCTATATGCCCTGATGTGCGTTGGATCCAAACAGTCCCAAGGGAGAGAACGTGATTCCCAGATATTTAAAGGAATTTACAATCTTAATTTTGTTTTTCCCACAGAAAAATCGTTTCATTCTCATGGCGTATAGTACTAGAGGTGGGGTTTGGTCGTCATGATACTGTCGTACAAATATTGTGGTAGCAGCAACACGATTAAGCATCAACTTCTAGTAAAATATTCGATGATAATTGAAACAACAACACACTGGAGTTTCATGAGCCTTTGGACTTGATGTAGTCACTTTTGGTTGGTTATTCCTTGAATAATCGACCTATGTTTTCATGCAAATGGTCAACCTCTCCGATTCGGCTCAAAATTTTTTTCTGGACGTTTCATGATGTCCTGATCAAAAAAGGTCAATGTCCGTCCGCCGTACGCCGTCCGCCGTCCACGCCGTTTTTGGTAGTAGAAAATTTTCTAAAAATCTGAAATTTGGGTCAGGGGTCTGTTCCCGGCCTAGGACGGTCCTCCAAGCTTTTCAGCCCGATCGGACCAAATTTGGGCGGGATAGGGGTCAAAATGTGTTTTTTGAAAAATGGATTTTCGAGATTTTGGGCGATTTAGGCGAGTGGGGTATCATTTTCCACTAAATTTTGGACGCTGAATCCAATGAAATGGGTCCCAAAACGATCGGCACTCGCTGGAAGAAGTTATGGGTCAAATTGGGTATATATTACCCATTTTGAATATGTGTTTTTGAGATTTCTGGAACCTAGGCGTGTGGGGTATCATTTTCCGCTAAATCATGGACGCTAATTTCAATGAAGTGGGTCCCGGAACGATTGGCACCCTCTGGAAGAAGTTATGGGTCAAATTGGGTATATATTACCCATTTTGAATATGCTTTTTCGAGATTTCCGGTACCTGGGCGTGTGGGGTATCATTTTCTACTAAATTCTGGATCCTGAATCGATTGGAATAGGTCTGGGATCCGCCGCACCCACTGTTTCCCCATTTCCCCCATGTTGAAGAAATGAGTCTCCATGCGCCTGGTCCGAGGAATAACCAACCCCTGTGTAAGAATTTGCAGCGTTTTTTCTTAATTTCTCTATTCCTTATGTACACCATGAATTCTCTATCTTTATCTAACAGTTCAAAATGGACCAAGCACTGGCGAAGATAGAGTAGAAGAATATAGAAGTTTCGTTCACGTTACGAGCGGTTTCGGTTGATTTACGTTCACAAAATACTAAATAGTTAAATAATTGTTTCATTTTGTAATAAGATCGATGTAAAGCTAGGCTAGCTAGGTTGTTATCTTATTTTGTTTAAAATGCATACGCATTCGGACTCACATGCTAAATGATATGGGACATAAAGGAACAAATAAAAGGCAGAAGTAAATATCATACTCCACAGTAAATGCCATAATTATTTTTTTTTTAGAAGACTAGATACGACTGATTTGTCCAATTCTACATGAAAAATTGTTAAATAGCAAATAACGCTAGCGAGCCATCCTGCTGGGAACTTGTCAAAAATGTGTTTTCCTCAAAGAAATGTGGCTCACAATATAAGTAGAACCGGGGGGGGGGGGGGGGGCTATACTGCCGTCCAAAGGTAAAACGTCCTAAGTCCATTTTTTTCGTTTTGAGAAAAAGCAGGTTTTGTGAACTTGATTGTGCCATTCATCTCGCTGTACATAGACGACTCCTCCTAGCGCGGATCACCCCCAAATGTATTCCTTTATTTTGTGCTCTGTAGACAAACTACAGAAAGCACATCATGTGGGCGAATTAAGGTACATAAAGCGCGAAGGTAGGACATAGGACTCTTTAGTCTAGCAACCCTGGACTTAGAACAGACTGACTCTGCGTGATGCAATATCGCTTTTCTTCCTTCCAGAAATTGCTTCATGCCAAATCACAGCCAGAGGTTTCCTTGGTAGGGCAGGACGGTTCTTGGGAGGTGAACCAACAGGTACGAATGACTCATTGAACGCGATGATTCTCGGTATAAAGATGACCTCTTTAAACTGGTCCGCTCTGGGGAGCATTACAACCTGCAAAAAATGAAGGAAAGCTCGTTAGTTGAAATGCATAACATATAGGAATCTAGGTGAAATCTAATGTTCATGTTTTATTTCGTGTAAAAACTGAAAATTCTCTCACTTTCTGGAGATCTGCTGACACAACTACTTTCTCTGGCGAATAGGGTTTTGCTGCATCTCGTTGGTACTCTTCACGTGTCGCCTTATATTTTGCGTGATGAATACTCCATTGTGTGCATGAATCACAGTTGGTTAGTTGTAGGTTCTCCTTAGAATGACCATCATTCGAGGAACAGTGCAACGAGAACTCCTCACAAGAAAAACATTCCTCGTGGCCTAATTTGGTGAAAGAAATATTCAATTTCCCCACTTATTGCCTGTATAATTCGTACGATATTACAGGCAAATTAGAGTGTTTTTCCACGAAATCGTTGTGCATAAGTTTGATGGTCACGTCATGGGGAAGATAGAGCCGATTTGGTGCGTGCTCTCTCCTGTAATGCGATATTGTTGGGTTGAACGTCATGATATGGCTTTTTACGATTTCCCTATCAAATTTGGGAGTTTTCGAGTGAAGTCCTCTTCTATCCGGTGTTGGCGTCACGAGACCCTCATTAATTGACATTAGAACTGACTTCAATATCCTATCGTCAGAGGGTTTATACCCTAGAGTTGCAAAATAGAATACCTTGCAAACAACAACGTCCTCGCCTGATTTGGTAGTAAGTCTATATTGAAACGAATTCTTCCTGCGGCTTTCAGGCTGATCAAAATTTCTCTTTCTTTAGGGGTCTTACTGAGGGAATTGAAAACAAACACCCTTCTTTCTTGTGAAGACAACTGCCAGAACGCTCGATTTATTTCTTTTTGGCGTGCCAGGCTCAAAACCTCAGAGCATTTCAACCTACATGGCCCGCCTTCTGCATTTTTCTTGCAAGGTGGTTTCACGTCATGCAATTCCACATAGGACATATATTTTGTCTTCTTTCTGAGCAGTAAAGACTTCCTTTTTCGGGGTTTACCTTTTTTGGTGACATCTACAACTTCTTGGTGACTCTTTCCAGCCACCACACGATCCAACAAGTCCTCAACAACATCGCGCACTACCTCTTCAACACAGGTTACATCTCTTGTCACTTCATGAAACTCATCATCAGATTCAGATCCACTTCTGTCAGAAGGAACGTAATCCGGGTCCTCGTTCGGTTTAGCTGTAGCAATACAACGTTGTTGCTGCACGAGTGATTCAGTGAGTTGCCTTGAAAATTTGATACGCAGCTGTTCATTCTTTCGCCCAAGAGCCACAAGTAATGACGACCGATCCATTGCGCATGATTTTCACCGAGAATCACGAATTTTCACGAAAAATATCAATATAAACACCAAAAGACTAGAGAAGAGATGAAGGAATGCTGCAGAACGAATTATAATCTGATAACCATGATAATCTGATAACAAAACAACTTATTCTTCTTCTCCCTCAGAAGGGTAAGTACAACAAACTCTGTCGCTGACGTCATCGGGTGAACAACTCGGATTTTTATTAAAACAAGGACTGTTCAGGCTAGTCAGTCACAGAATTGAATGATACAAATACAAAGCTTGAGCGTCCTATGTCCCACTTCTACTAAGCTAGACTGCCCTATGTCCAAGAATTTCGTTCTCATAGGACACTTTAGCCTAGTACACCTCACATAGGACATTCTAGCCTGGGATGACTAGCAAATCTCGTGCAACGGACTTAGGACAAAGTAATTTTTCGCTTCTTTCCCATGGACTTAGGACTTTCTTGGCTAGCTCAAATGATGTGGCTCATTGAGCTCTACAAGGTCATGTCTCTATCTCAGAAAGTGAAAAAATGGACTTAGGACGTTCTAGCTTTGGACGGCAGGATAATTGTATCCCTAGTTTCTTGCAGGAGTGTCAGAATAATAGGAATGATGGCCTGTTCAATTGAGTATACTTGAAAGGGAGTCAGTCACTGGCTCTCTTCAATGATCATGATTATAGGATTTGGGTTTGCAATCAGAATGCATTTTGAAAAACATGTCCATATTTTCTCCTTAGGGCTAAAATAAGTGTTAGGCCTGTCTGGTAGACTGGAGAGCACTCATGAACTTTGGACGGACCACCCCTCTAGACAGGCAAGAGTCTAGAAAATGATGTATTACGGAGAGATGCCCGATAGATGATAGAAACATTGTCAAGCGGGTTTAACCTTTTTACATCATACTGTTATATAATTATTCTCCTCGCATTTTCGTGGAAACTTATTATTATGAAAAACTTATTTTTGGCGCTGTCTTTGATGGAGATGTTCAGACCTAACTCATCGTGAACCCGCCAACGGTTGACAAAGTGAATCACCCGTTTCCATTTTTAGATCCATTCGGCCGTCTATTCTTGAAGTATGCCAAGAATTTTAACTCTCGGTAAGAACGATCAACCAAATTTGTTAGAAGATAAGCCTGAATCCAAACTAGACCGTCAACTATGAAATCAATGGATGTTTCGCAAAAGTAATCTTTTCTTGTCCTGAGCCCATAAATGGTCTCCCTCGACAGATTTTAGACAAATTCTAGGGGTTATTTCATTTATATGTTTATGTTTGATGAAGTCAAGTGCCGAATTCTCAAACATGCTGCCAATGCAGGTAAGGACATGGAGTTTTTAAAATTGGAATAAATACTTGATGAACCCACTCTCTGTGGGTAACTAAAAAGTTGTGAGCGAAATTTCAATGAACACTTTCGAACTACAGCACCTTCAAAATGGATTGTCGTAGAGGTTTTGAACCATCTAATCTGGTTGGTGTTTCTCGGCGATTCGTATGTTGAGGTTACTGAGTGGTGCATCTCTTTCAATAACAGTATTTATAAATAATATAACGGAAGTTGGTGCAAGTTACTCCTGTTTCTCAATTCCACCTGCCTTACCAGAAGACTTACTGAAGAGGAAGCGGATGAAAGAACGGGAAGAGTATACTTGAATCAAGAATGACTTAGCTGCCAGGGGTCTGCTGGTCACAAATATGCACAGTAAAAATGGTTTCTCATATGTCTGACAGCTACAGACTGAGAACAAAGAGAAACCAGTGGCGAGGAAACACCATGTGCCAACATGTCGCATGAAATTCAGTAAGTACGGAAAATTTTTACAACATCAAGCAATGGTTATCGTGGCTCTCAGGTCCCTAAGCGCTGACGGAAACATCTTCAAAGGACCATCAGGAGCAAGGGTGGCTAAATACAACAGAGCCAAGATGAGCTGTGAAAATAAGAAATTGTGAAAAGATAAATAAAACAACTCAAACAATATCTACAGAGGAATTAAAGGCGAATATAAAGGTACAAGGAAAGCCAGGGGATAACACAATCACGAAATGCGAAAGCCAATAAAGTTATGAAAATTGAAAACACCTGCTACCAGAAGAAAACTTCTCTTAGGAGAAATATTTGCTCAAGATTCAACAAGCTACAGAAGGAATACAGTACTCAGAACGTGTCTACCTGGAAATACAAATCAATCCAAATGAGACACTTTTCACAAAATTACATGATAATGATGAAGCATCCTAAAACTGGTGTTGTTGTGCCTTATATTCTATACAAGTTTAGCAAGTATTTCTCATTTCTGTACTACACATTGCCATTCATTCATTTCGGTAGTAGAAAATTTTCTAAAAATCTGAAATTTGGGTCAGGGATCTGTTCCCAGCCTAGAACGTTCCTCAAAACTTATCAGCCCGATCGGACCAAACTTGGGCGGGGTAGGGGTCAAAATAAATATTTTTTGAAAAATGGATTTTTCGAGATTTTGGGCGATCTAGGCGTGTGGGGTATTATTTTCCACTGAATTTTGGACGCTGAATCCAATGAAATGGGTCCTAGAACGATTGGCACCCACTGAAAGAAGGTATGGGTCAAATTGGGTATTTATTACCCACATGAATATGTGTTTTTTGGATTTCAGGTACCTAGGCGTGTGGGGTATAATTTTCCATTAAATATTGGACGCTGAATTCAATGAAGTGGGTCCCAGAACGATTGGCACCCGTCGGAATATAAGAAAAGATAATGTACTTAATGATTTTATAGTTATAAAAGTAAAGTTAACTGTTGTGTTTTCAATTGTTTTCATTTTCGAGGTTCTAGATGATGAAAATCCCACTCCAGTTTTGAAAGTGCCAAAAACACAATATGCAGGCACTCATTTAGGTACATTCCTATTTTGATGCTCACTGAATCGCATCTCATGTGCAATAGCTCTTGCAAGCGTACTATTGCATAATCGGTTGCGGTATGTTTTTGCCATGTCCAATGCAAATTGCTACCTATATTCTGGAAGGTTACGTACTTGAGCAGATTCTTGCCCCCTCTACTCTCTTCGTGTCAAAAATAATTGCATGTGAATTTATCGGCAGTTGGCAGCGTGCCTTCAAATATAGAGACGAATGTTTCAAGATGAACCAACATTTTCCTGGCAAATCTGAGTAAACCGTGAAGTAGATCGTTACGAGCGCTGACAGCTCAAAAAGGAGCCCTAATCGCTCTCCCTCTTACGGATTTTCTCAAGAGACAACTACCTACGTCGAGAGTGGGGAGAAAAATCCCACGGTAAATTGCCTTCAAAGTTATTTCTGACTTTGGCCAAGGAACTGGGCTCCTATGATAGTATTTCTGAACCTCGGACTAGTGATCAGATCGTCGGTGGTGTAAGGTGCGTGATTTTTCTGAAGGGAAAACCGCCTCCTTCGGCGCGTATTTTTCCATTGTGATCTTGGAGGGCAAGTTCGTGACTCTTTTGGCAAGAATTCGGGATTAAAATTAAACTCCAACATCATGAAAGGAAGAGGTGAGTCATTGGATTAAATTAGTTTGTTCGCTCAAATTGTCTTTAAATAATCATGGAGGAGTGAAAAGTTGCATCTTGTTTCCTTCCTATAACAATTATTTTTCTAAATTATAATTTTCCTATCTTGTGATAGCGTGGATTCAGTTAAGTAAATAAACATTTGAATATAATCATTATAAATTTCGTTGTCACACAACTTATTGCTTGTACCTACTAAAGTACAATATCTACTGTTTCGCTGAGCTGTGAGAAGGAGGATCGCTGTACTAACTCCCAATTCTGATCACTACCTCTCTCACCAGAGGGCTCTTTAGTGTTGTAAACATCGTATCATATCTTCTAAATGATGTTGGTGCCGTCCGATTTCGTTCGTACTGGTTTGTTTAAACTACGTATTCTTCGATGGTTTTTTGAAATTAGGCGTATAAATTACACAGAATGCCTGCGAAAAGGTGACATTTGGCTACATTTTAAGAGGATAAATGAAAAAAAGTGTTACAAAGAAACCACCTTTGTTAATAACTATTTTTCCCTCCTGCAAACAATCGATTGTCATAACATCGATGTTTTGGAAATACTAATGTTTCTTATAAAAATGGAATAAAATAAAATAATATAAAATAAATAAATAGACTTAAAAAAACTATCTATGTTTTGGGTGTTTTAATGTGTTTCTGTTTTACATAAAAAAGTCGATTGTTTGTCCATATCAATACCCATGCTAATCAAATCAGCGTAGGTCCTGACCCTCTGTCCTCCGTTGTCCGTTGAACTTTGTGTTGTTCGAATATCGCTGAATCAATGTTGGTGCATTAACGCAGAAGCTGCAGCTTTGCATGGATTCCATGGCACCTTTGGATGTACCTACAGGAGGAAATATGGGAGCGGTTGATGACCAATGCTGGCAAAGTTAGGTAAGTATGATAAGGAAACACAGGATGATGAGTCAGATGGGTCCAAATATTCCAGCTCACAGTACTGTTAGCTGTGTTCAGTTAAATTTTTGTAGGTTCCTTTTTTTTTGCCAGTCACCAAGGGATATCGTGAGGAATTCTAATCATTGAGGGCATTTACTCGCACATTATCCTCAGGGCTCCATTCAAACTCAGAGGGTTAGGTGGCAATGCATTCTAGCCAAATAAAATTTATTTAACATTTAATGTTGACAATGATCTATCGTCGAAGAGAAGTGACGATAGACATTCCAACAAGTATTTGGTCAAGACCCTGGGATGTTGACGTGCATTTAGCTTCTTTCGTGCGGCAGGTCGGTTTCAGAGGAAGGGGAGGGCTGGTTGGCGTTTTGCCAAGATTGCCAATACTATTCAAATCACGAGGACCGTGTCTTCAACGTTTTCGGTTCATAACCCTGGCTGCCCACCTGCCGAAACAAAATAACCCGACACGAAGAATAAACAAAGCCAACTTGGGCCGTTAGGTTGCTTAAAAAAAGACCGTGCACGCACACACGAGGAGCCGTATCTGTCTACAGTGATGTAGTAGATGCCTACTTGTAAGAAACCCAACTAGGTCAGTTTTACGAGTAAGGTCGAGTAAGGTTCGCATTTCCAGAATGTCCGGGAGAATGCGGTTGGCCGGAAATGCATGTGACAGGCAGGAGCCGTGCAACCATCACATGGCGCCAGCCTTTGAGCGGAGGCTCGTCGCCCATCATCGCTTACAAGGTGGAAGTCGCCTACGAGAGCAAGCCCAGCAGGTGGATTCAGGTATCTACCCAACTTTGACGTTGGTTGAAGAAGAGGAGGAAAGGGAGAACTAATCGTTTATTCAATTCTTGCGTTTCCAGCTTGGGATTTGCCCCTCGAACAGACTCGAAGCCAGCGGCATGGAGGAAGGTGGATTGTGGCTGAGGGTGAGCGCTGCGAACGCGCATGGGTATGGCTCTCCAGCGCAGTCAGGCTATCTAATCATGCAGCCTGATCCCGAGCCTCCAAAAATTGTCACCCCCTTGAATTGCACCACTGTTGACGATGATACACTCAAACTATCAAGTCAGGCAAGTGAAGGTTCGGAAACAACTCTTCAGTTTCAGAGCTGTAGGTGTAGCGACAAAAACGACCAAGACGATAAAGAGTCTAGTCTAATCCCTTCTTTTTTGAAAGCTATGGCGGTCATGACTAAGCTGGTGCATTAATAAAATGCGCATACGAGTTTAGTTTAGGGATGATTAACAAAGTCCACGTAGTAGAATAAGTAAATCTGTGTCCGGCCTAGAGGACTCAGCACGCCTAAAGTATAACAGTTTTATTGTAATTTCAATCTATCATGTCTATCAAAAGGGAGCAAGAGTGCGTTTGGACTTGCTCATTTGCAACACAATTGGTGATGGAACCTGCATTACTCAGAAGATGGTCTGGACATAGACATGTTGTGTCCAGGGGCTAGAGGTAGTTGAACAATAAAGTGAGGTCCATCTTGCAATTAACCGGGGATCTTGTGCCTCTGTATACCTTGAAAAATTAATTATGACTTTTCTCCAGATTTCTGGATATCCTATCCCAATCGTCGTTTGGTCTAGAGGCCAAGACACGATCGAAGATCTTGGAAGGATCATGATTTCTCGAGAGGATGACGTCTACAGCCTGACAATTGGAGAAGCGACGACGGACGACAACGGACTTTATTGTCTTGAAGCGATGAACTCCGAAGGGCGAGTTACGGCATATTGTTTCGTTAGTGTCACCAAAAAGCCAGACGAAGGACTCAGTGGAGTTGATGAGTCTATATACAGGTGCTTACTACCAAAGTGTTATCCTTCTGGATTTCATTCCTCTCTTAACCAAGCAAACCACCGAATAAGTTTTCCTAAATTATTGCAGAAGACCTACAGAAGTTGAAAAGCCTCCAGAGCTTGTTCTCGGGCTCAAGAACCGTAGTGTGGATATCAATTCCAGCGTACTCATGGGTTGTCAAATCAGTGGCCATCCAATGCCATTTGGGAAATGGCTCAAAGATGGTATCCCTCTTGAAGAATCAGGTAAGACAGCTTTTGAAACGATTTTGAAGGAGGCCTCCAACTCCAACTCATGGTTTGGCACTAATGGTGGGTAGTGGATTCTCACATTGGCCTCTTAGAGCATGATTGCTGGAAAAAGGGGTGGTTTCTCTGCCACCCTTCCTGGTGGTAAGGGTATATGATCCGCTGTTGTTTGATTGGAACCTGTTAGTGACACTGCATGCTCAGAACTTTATACTCTGAGTGTGTTGAACATGATAATGTGGGTTTAGTTTAAATCCCTACTGCTTTTCCCTAATGATTGGTACAGGTTTCATTCCCCTGCCCCAACGGGCTTCCTTTAAAACAACCACCTGATAAATAAATCAACTGGTCATTGAACTTTTGAAGCCATTCATCTGCAAATTGATGTCTCAACGTCTCACTAACAAAATTAGATTCCCCTCATAAAATGGCAGATAAAAGAAATCGAGACGTTTGCGATCTCATTTTGGGCCCCGATACCTTAAGGCATTAAGAGAGCAATCTAATTTTAGATATTTCTGATTAATAGCTCTGCAACCCTTTCCGCCTTTACACTCAATGTCAAGACTCTTGGCTCCGCGTTGGCACTATCAGGATGCCTTTGTAGAACTAGAACTATTGCTAAAATATACAACCCTGAAGTTGTTTTCAACGTAAACTTGAGTTCCTTGTTACGTTCAAACTAGGGACGTAGAGTTCGTATTAATGGGAGTCCTGGCTTGCTGTCTGTTCTGTCTACTAAGATTTTACCGAAGTAGAAAGTTTTTTGGTTGGTTATTCCTTGAATAATCAACCTATGACTTCATGCAAAAAGTCAATCGCTCCGAATCGGCATCCGAATATTTGTTTTCTGGCCGTTTCAAGGTGTCAAGATCAAAAACGCTGCAAATTCTTACACAGGGGTTGGTTATTCCTCGGACCAGGCGCATGGAGACTCATTTCTTCAACATGGGGGAAATGGGGAAACAGTGGGTGCGGCGGGTCCCAGACCCATTCCAATCGATTCAGGATCCAAAATTTAGTAGAAAATGATACCCCACACGCCCAGGTACCGTAAATCTCGAAAATGCATATTCAAAATGGGTAATATATACACATAACTTCTTCCAGAGGGTGCCGATCGTTTTGGGACCTATTTCATTGGATTCAGCGTCCAGAATTTAGTGGAAAATGATACCCCACTCGCCTAGATCGCCCAAAATCTCGAAAATTCATTTTTCAAAAAACACATTTTGACCCCTACCCCGCCCAAATTTGGTCCGATCGGGCTGAAAAGTTTGGAGGACCGTCCTAGGCCGAGAACAGACCCCTGACCCAAATTTCATATTTTTAGAAAATTTTCTACTACCAAAAATGGCGTGGACGGCGGACGGACATTGACCTTTTTGGTTGGTTATTCCTTGAATAATCAACCTATGTTTTCATGCAAAAGGTCAACCTCTCCGATTTGGCTCAAAATTTTTTTCTGGACGTTTCAAGGTGTCTAGATCAAAAGAAGTCAATGTCCGTCCGCCGTCCGCCGTACGCCGTCCACCACAATTTTGGTAGTAGAAAAATTTCTAAAAATCTGAAATTTTGGTCAGGGACCCATTTGTAGCTCTAGTTAGTCCTCAAAACTTTTCAGCCCGATCGGACCAAATATGAAGGGGGAGGGGGGTCAAAATTTGTTTTTTGCAAATTGGATTTCCAAGATTTTTGGCGATCCAGGCATGTGGGGTATCATTTTCGACTAAAGTTTGAATGCTGAATCGATTAGAATGGGTCCGGGACACGCCACATCTACTGTTTTCCCCATTTTTCCATGTTCGACATTTTCAGCGATTTTGGCGTGTGGGGTATTGTTTTCAACTAATTTTTGAACGCTGAATTGATTGAAATGAGTCATCATGCGCCTGTTCCGAGGAATGACCAACCCCTGTGAATGAATTTGAAGCGTTTTAAAATTAATGTGACGATATTTTTCTTCTTGTGTGCGACAGACTCCGATATGTGTTCGTTTATCCTCAGAAAACATCGTTATCTGGAATGATGGAGAATTTCACAGTGTCGAGATTGACTGCGTCGGACCAGAAGATGCTGGCGTTTACAAATGCGTTGCGAGAAACCCATTTGGTATTGTTGAAGCGGTTTGCGACCTGGAAGTAATCATACCGAAAGAGCCTCCGGTATTCTACTATCAACTCGAAGAAACCAAAGAAGGCGTGTTCGGTACGACAATGCGGTTTGTCGCCGTTGTGAGGTGTGACTGCGAGCTCATTCGACCGACCATCATTTGGTGCGTTTAACGATGTATTTTTCCTCTCGAAGGGAATCCTCAATTTGTAATATGCCAGCGAAAGCTACGTTTTGGTTGGTTATTTCTTGAATAATCAACTTATGTTTTCATGTAGAAAGCCAACCTCTCCGATTAACCCAAAATTTTTTCTGGGCATTTTAAGGTTTTACTTGGAAAAAGTGGAAATATTGGTGTATCAGATTCAATACAATGAAGTCAGTCAAAATTAATTCCAATCAAATCAACAGTGGAAATTAAATTTTCACTTTTATACCGCTTTAGTAGCCACCTGATACAAAATTAGTCCTTTGTCATTCTGGAGATCCATACTTCTTTTTCAGTTTTTCTTAAAAGTGCATTTATTATTGAAAACATGAGATATACATCGTTTACAATTGACAATGCTACTCCCTACTAGAAGTAGACTTGTGCTGTGGGGAGGAGTTGCATGTTCAACACATCTTACACAACAACAAAAACAATACTTCTGTGACTAGTACAATAGAAATTCATATTAATATAAAATATAAAAATAATCATTCAAAATCCTCAACCTTCACAATAAAACGGTAAGGAAACTAAATACTCGGGCTAGAAAAAGGAAAAATGAAACCCAACAAACAATACATCAGGTGCCAGTATAATGGGTTTTTATTTTCAATTTCAATGGCGAAAGCGAGCAACATGTTCGAATGTTCTCAGGTAACGCATTGAACAACTTTGCGCCCCTACAATCCAACGCCATTTGGCCTCGTGGCGTCTTCCTGAAGGGCACAGCTATAAAGCACGCATTTTGGGCTCTAGTGACACCCCCGTCAAGGACAGCTTGTTCTGAACCGTTTTGAATGACTTCATGATCACCATTTTTTCTATGAGGTTGGGAAAAGGCAACACTCTTATTTGTCTGAACGTTTTGACAGTCGGATATCTTTTTTTTTTTTTTTTTTTTTTTTTTTTTTTTTTTTTTTTTTTTTTTTTTTTTTTTTTTTTTTTTTTTTAGGAAAGACTTTAATAAGCAGCTTCTGAGTCACCGAATCCAAAAGACCCGCTCCATTTCCTTCCCAACCCAAGACCCTGTAGATCAGCTGTGATTGGACCAGCACCAAATAAAACCTCCTTCTTGCTTACAAAGGCAGGAAATCCCGGACCTCTCTACAAGAATAGATAAGCTTTCTCAATGCAGTCACAAGTTTTGCTGATATGCACGTCCCATTTCAGGCATTGGTCAAGCTCAACCCCAAGATAGCGAGTGGAAGCCACCTGCTCAATTTTCGGACAAGCACAGGATGTGTCAGAACTTCTACAATCCGCCCTGTGACATTTGATACTCCCAATGTTGGAGACATCCCTGTCTTGGTTTGCAAATGCCACGAAATTGGCTTTGCGAGGTTGACCATCACTCCCATTTCGCGCAGAATGATAGCGGTTTTCGTTAAGCAGTTCTGAGATTTTTTGACTGTGTCCTCACATGCATGATCCGTGATGGTATCATCTGCGAAAGCGAACGAAATACCTTCCAGCGGAGTGCTCAATAGTTTTTCCATAAATACTATGAAGTAAACTGGTCCCAACACAGTACCCTGTGGGATATCACACCTGGAAGGACTCTCATCACTAAAAACATCACCAATTTTCGTGATATGGTATCTCCCAAACAATTCATTCGCCATCCATTTCACAAAACCTTTACTGATGCCAGTTGCTTCAACAGTTTCGATTAGTTTGGTGTGGGGTACTGTATCAAACGCTTTTGCCTTATCTTTACAAATACAGATGACTTTTTCTCCCAGGTCCAGGGACGTCAGTACCCTCTTGACCAGAAATCCAATGGCATCATCCGTACTTTTTTCCTGTTGAAATCCAAACTGCCGCTCACTGAGTTTACCTTCGCTACCAATCCACAAAATATTGTATACGACGGACAAAAGCGAAATGGGTTGGTAGTTACCCATGTCCTCTGAGTCTCCCATTGGTTGGTTATTCCTTGAACAATCATCCTACGTTTTCATGCAAAAGGTCAACCTCTCCGATTCGGCCCAAAATTTTTTTCTGGAAATTTCAAAGTGTCTAGATCAAAAAAGTCAAACGTCCGGCTGCAGTACGCCATCAACGCCGACTTGAAATTTTGGTCAGGGGTCTGTTCCCGGCTCAAGTTGGTCCTCGAAACTTTTCAGACCGATCGGACAAAATTTGTAGAGGGGGGGGGGGGGGGCTGGAACGATTGGGGCCCTCTGGAAGAGGTTATGAGTCAAAATGAGTATTCATGTATCCATTTCGAATGTATGTTTTCGAGATTTCTGGTACCTAGGCGTGTGGGGTGTCATTTTCTACCGAATTTTGGACGCTAAATCAATTTAAATGAGTCCCGGAACGATTGGCGCCCACCGGATGGGGTTATGGGTCAAAATGGGTATCTATCTACCTATTTTGTGTATGTGTTTTCAAGATTTCCGGTACCTAGGCGTGTGGGGTATCATTTTCTAATAAATGTTGGGCCCTGAATCGATTGAAATGGGTCTGGGACCCGCCACACCCACTGTTTCCCCCATTCGAGGAATAACCAACCCGTGTGTAATAATTTGCAGGGTTTGTAGTTAGATCTTTGAACGATAAATATCAATAATCTTTTCAGGGATTGATCCGCTCTGATCTCTAGAACACGAAATATTGTTATTTGAACACTATTATTTATTGAGAGCCAACTAAATTATTCGTCTTCCCACATCAGGACCAAGGACGGAGATGAAGTTAGGCAGAGAATGGACCGTGTTATGACGCATGCCATTGACGGCACGATTGAGTTGACGTTGGCCCACCTGAGTGAAACTGACAGCGGAATATACTCTTGCACGGCTGTCTGTCCCGGAGGTTCGGCTGTCAGCACGTGTAAATTGACGGTCACTCCTGCACCTACACCGATCATCAGCCCAACTGTGACCCTTTCCCCGTAAGTATTTTCTCGTGTGCAGTTCATACCTAGTTCGTTCATCAGTCATGTTCGATATTCCTCGTATTATGCGTTTCTATTTCTCTTCTATAACTGCAGATACTCGCAGAAGCCGTTGTTCGTGACTAGGCCTTGCTGTACAGAAGCACTCGAAGGGGAAGATGTCAAGTTTTTGGTCCAAGTCGTCGGAGATCCTCGACCGAAGCTGCTGTGGTACCGTGACAACTTGAAGGCAAGTGATTGTCCCGAATTGTCAAGTAGTTTTTCTATACCCTCTGTTATTCAACAGCATCTCTCTAATCGAATTCACTGTTCAATGTTGTCAATCATCCAGGTTCATTGCCGTCACATCTACACACATATGTTTACAGAGGTGTACATAATACCGAAGCAATACCAATACATCCGATGGATTTGTTCATTGGCAATACCTTTCTTCGTTGTATAAATTATTCAATCTTCACTACCTATGTGACACTTGTGGGTTCGAATCTACATGAAACAACAAAAAATGCCTTGTATGTTTTTTGGTTGGTTATACCTGTTTTCATGCTAAAGGTCATTCTCTCCGATTCGGCCCAAAATTCTTTTCTGGGCGTTTCAATGTGTCCAGATCAAAAAAGTCAAAATGTCTGGCCGCCGTACACCGTCCACGCCGACTTTGGTTGTAGACAATTTATTGGGCCCCGGGACGAATGGCACCCTCTGGATGAGGTTATGGGTAAAAATGGGTACCTCTCTACCCATATCGAATGTCTGTTTTTGAGATTTCTAGTACTTAGGCATGTGGGGTATCATTTTCCTCTAAATTTTGGATCATGAATCGATTGGAATGGGTCCGGGACCCACCACGCCCACTGTTTCCCCCATGTTGAAGATATGACTCTCCATGCGTCTGGTCCGAAGATTAACTAACCCCTTAAGGAATTCGCAGCGTTTTTCTTCAGTTAGGTTTTAGGTTATTTTTAGTTTTATAATTTTTATTGTTATTTCAATACCTTATTTGAATGCCATTAAATCCCTCAGTATGATACAAAATGCCATTTTTACTATATCGTTAGAAATACATTAGGTGCCTAGCTCCCTGATAGTAAGTAACATTTTTGGTCCTGAAATAATATTCTTGAAAAAGATTACCGTTTTGTGATGTTTTTGGCGTTAGGGTGGAGGTTTTTTGGCATGCACTCGTTGAACGAAACCCGCCTAGAATTTCAGATCTCCTATGGATCATCGAAACTTATTTCCAGTGAAGTCTGAGAAATCGGTGTTGACGCTTATACATAACAGTTTATGGTAAAAGAAGCCAATTTTCATGTCCAAACCAACGGTTTTGATGATTCAATCGTCATTACTGCCCATCAAATTTCCCTGGAACATTAAAAAAAATTTTTTTTTTTAACTCGAAAACCAAGCATTTAGAAACTCGTACGGAGCATTTTCTTTAGTGAACTGCGTGCAGAATCACCCTGATGAGGTTTGACGCATAATTAGTGTAGACAACCTGTACGTTTCTCTAACTCTCTAACTAGTTGATTTTCCCGTGATTTGAGGCGTATACAAGTTGGACTGCATTGTCCATTTGGCTCGTCAATGCGTGAAACAAACTTCTGTGTTATTCATTAATCTTCAATTTGAATAATCTCTCTTTCATCGGACGCATAGTTAGGAGGTAGTTAACTCGTTGTGTAAATATTGTGACCTCAATTCGTCCTCGCGTTAACACCTGATCGCGGGATGGTGTATTCTTTTGTCCTAGACAAAAGTGGTCGACTCGTAGACAAAAGCTATCTCTAGCTGGCCTATCTTCTTTCTGACATTCGATATCAGTATCCGACTTCCTCTCTTGCGAGAACCTGGACAAACAAGGATCCTTGTCACGTTGTCATTGTAGTAACTATGCCGATATTGAAGCTTATTTTAGATCGAGCCGGTAATAGAAGTGTTGGTAGCGAGCATAATCATCCTTCTAAAACAGTTGAGTGAACTAACTAGGTAGAGGGGGATTCCAATCCATAGGTACTGATGGTGGATGAGTGACTCAGGCCGAAATAGTTGCGCACGAATGATGGTTTCGTAAAAGATTGGCAGATAAATACACCCACAAGTACTGTAAAATTAGCTACTTTAATTTAGAAATTCACTAGTAAACTAGTTAATTATTTGGTTAAATTAATTAGAGAAATTATTTAGTTGAATTCAATTGAAAAGTCCCCATTCTAGCGTCCCCCACCAAGCGCTGGGCTCACCAACAAGAGTGTCCCTAGAGTTGCCCCCTCCCCCCTCCAAATTGTCCAAGAAGAATCCTTAACCAATTTATTGCGCGCAACCGGTTCACCGAGCACGCAAAGTTGCGCAACCCCAAAATGGCCAAATAGAAGATAATGGTGAAATCTAAAGTGTGGCATGTGAATTTTCATCGTTTTGGTTGGTTATTCCATGAATAATCAACCAATGTTTCTATGCACAAAGTCAATCTCTCCGAGTCGGCCCAAAATTGTTTTACTGGACGTTTCAAAGTGTCCAGATCAAAATTACCAGATGTCCGTCCGCCGTCCTCGCCAATTTAAATGGATTTTCGTGATTCCTCGCGATCCAGGCGTGTGGGGTATCATTTTCCACTAAATTTCGGACGCTGAATCCCATGAATTGAGTCCCGGAACGATTGGTGCCCTCTGGATGAGGTTATGGGTCATAAAGTGTACCTATCTACCCATTTTGAATGTGTTTTCGAGATTCCCGGTACCTAGGCGTGTGGGGTATCATTTACCATTAAATTTTGGACCCGCCACACCCACTGTTTCCTCCATTTCCCCCATGTTATTATATTTATCATATATTTGCGGCGTTTTTTACGCTGATTTTCGTGATGCTATTCGTTTATTGGTTTGACTCAATTTTTGAGGAATAGTGACGAAAAATGGTTTATTCCGCTTGAAAAAAATCATCATTTTCAGCAGAGTATGTGTTCGCACATACAATTTCAGGTTTTTTTTACCCCTTATGATTGAGTTGAAAAGAACTAAAAATAAACGCTGCATATTCTTTCACAGGGGTTGGTTATTCCTCGGACGAGGAGCATGGAGAAAATGGGGGGAAACAGTGAATTTGGAGGGTCCCGGACTCATTCCAATCGATTCAGCGTCCAAAATTTATTGGAAAATGATACCCCACATGCCTAGGTACCAGAAATCTCGAAAACATACATTCGAAATGGGTAGATAGGTACCCATTTTGACCCATTACGTCTTCCAGTGGGCGCCAATCATTCTGGGACCCGTCTCTTTGGATTCAGCGTCCAAAATTTTGTCGAAAATAATACCCCACACACCTTGATCGCCGAAAATGTCAAAAATATCACCCCTACCCCCTCTTCAAATTTTGTCCGATTGGGCTGAACTGTTTCAAGTATCAATTAGATCAGATTTTCATGAAATTTTTGTTGGAACCCAAATGTGCAGTAACAAATATGGTTTCCCATTTAAAATTAAAAAACAAATGTTGGTTGCGCAGTTGGGGTCAAGGGGTTGGGTGGACTTGTGGTGGGACACCCTGCATAAGATTTCGCTTGTTAAGGAAAGCACCGTTCTGGGAATTGCTCCCTGCTGAGGCTAACTGATTATATGTGGAAGAACGCATCGGAATGTGCAATCTATAAGCAAATTAGATTTTATTATCATAGATGCATTTAGGTGAAGAAATGTCTGCCACAGGTATTTTGAACGTCTTCCTTTCCCGTTGGTAAATGATCGCGTTTGTTCCGTGTTCTCTTCAAGTTGAGAAGACCTCTTCAGGTTTGGAATCCTGGAATCTCGATGGGTGATAACCAAACTGGCAGGGAGGATCACAAACGTTTATTCAAGCTGACATTGATTTCACATGAGAAAACGGGACGCCCTAAAAAGGGAAGTCGCGCTCACTCAAGAGCTGTTAAGCAAGAAGACACTTCGATTTACAAGGAGACGGTGGGGACGCGTGTTGGGACGCGAACTGATTCATCGGAACATAAAATGAAAAATTGTGCCAATGTCACGCGCTCCTTGGAGTGTCGCTGGTTGATTGACAGACTCACCATTGCCAAGGATTATTTTCTACAACTGGAAATAAAGTAAAAAATTTTATCTTTCTGAAGACGCAGTGAATGCGGATTTCGGTCGGTTATTCAATATAATATACTTATGGTATCATGGTGATTCGGCCCAATTTTTTGGTTGGTTCATGCAAAAAGTCAATCTTTCCGATTCGGTCCAAAACATTTTTCTGAACGCTTCAAGGTGTCTAGATCAAAATTACACGCCGACTTTGGTAGTAGAAAATTTTCTAAAAATCTGAAATTTTAGTCAGGGATCCGTTTCTGGCTCTAGAGCCTCGAAAGTTTTCAGCCCGATTTTGGGGGACCAAATTTGGGTGGGTTAGGGGTCATAATATGTATTTCGAAAAGTGGATTCTTGAGTTTTTTTGCACTCTAGGTGTGTAGGGTATCATTTTTCACTTAATTTTGGACGCTGAATCCAATGAAAAGGGTCTCAGAACGATTGGCGCTCACTGGAAGAGGTTATGGGGTATATATTACCCATTTTGAATGTGTTTTGGACACAATTTTTGGACAGGGCTCCGTTCCCGGCTCTAGTTGGTCTTCGAAACTTTTCAGCTCACTCGGACCAAATTTGGGCGGTGTAGGGGTCAAAATGTGTGTTTTGAAAAATGGATTTTCGATATTTCTGGAACCTAGGCGCGTGGGGTATGATTTTCCACCTTTTGGACGCTGAATCCAATGAGACGAGTCCCGGAACGATTAATGCCCTCTGGATGAGGTTATGGGTCAAAATGGGTGCCTATCTACCCCTTTCGAATGTGGCTTTTCATGATTTCTGGTACTTAGGAGTGTGGGGTATCGTTTTCCACTAAATTATGGACCCTGATTCAATTAGAATGGGTCTGGGATCCGCCACACCCATTGTTCACCCCATTTTTTCCATGTGGAAGAAATGAGTCTCCATGCGCCTGGTCCGAGGAATAACCAACCCGTGTGTTTTCTGGACGTTTCAAGGTGTCTGGATCAAAAAACTCAAATGTCAGTCCGCTGGACTGAGACTATACATGGCAGCTTTGGTTCATGTTAGCCAAAACGGACCTTCGTCAAATACCTTCGGCCTGCCACGCCAACTTTGGTGTGTGGGGTATCATTTTCCACTAAATTTTGGACGCTGATTCCAATAAAATGGGTCCCGGAACAATCGGCACCTACCGGAAGAGGTTATGGACGCTAAATCGATTGAAATTATTAGTCTCCATGCGCCTAGGTCGAGCATAACCAACTTTGTGAAAGAATTCACCGTGTTTTTGAAGCCTGTTCTACCTTGATCATCTTTCCAGCTCAAGCGATCTGCCTTAGGAGTGCAATAATTAATCTATTCGCTTCTAGATTGAAGTGCACCTTCCTCTCTTCCCTAGGAGAGTCGAGTTGAATTTTAATAACACATTTTTGCTTGCCCGTTCATGATATTACAGGGGATACGCCAAACTCGTCACAATCGTGTTACTGTCAACGCTTTTAGAAGCAATCAGAAACAAGAATCTGAAAGCACGGAAGAATTAACGTGAATTCAACCAAGTTTTATCTAAATAACTTTTTAGAGTCGAATAAATAAATTGAAGCAGAATTTATACATTTTATACGGTCAGCAATGCGATCGAACATCTATTTATATAACCATTTTATTTAATTGATAATGAGCATTTTAATTAGTACCTCATTTGAAGGTGTTATAATATTTTGTAGTTCTCCTCAAAATTTTCGCTTTTTAAACTCACAATGGGAGAACAATGTTAAGCTCAAATCGTCAACTTTTTCTTTTCTATAATTTTTGCTTTAAGTTAAAAAATCAAGCTTGTAGCACAGAAGATTCCTTGTAAACCTCTCAATAAATGTCACAATTCAATTTCAGAAGGCAAGGGATAGGGTCCTAGTCAGAAATAAATTTTCCCTAGTCCATCCTGGGGCTGACCTGCACTCGCCAAACCCATGTGATGGTGGGAGAGGGGGGGGGGGGGTTGGCAATCCAGGTATGTGGGGTATTATTTTCGACTAAATTTTGTGATGCTGAATCCAATAATACAGGTCCCGGGACGATTGGAGCCCACTGGAAGAGGTTCTAGGTCAAAAATGAATGTATTCACCTATTTCGATTGTGTTTTCGAGATTTCTGGTACCTAGGAGTGTGGGGTATAATTTTCCACTAAATTTTGAATGCCGAATCGATCGGAATGGGTCCGGGACACGCCACCCATTTTTCCCATGTTCGATATTTCCGGCAATTTAGACGAGTGGGGTATCGTTTTTCACTAATTTTAGCACGCTCCATGC
Source organism: Cyrtorhinus lividipennis (assembly GCA_019603395.1). Taxonomy (NCBI): domain Eukaryota; kingdom Metazoa; phylum Arthropoda; class Insecta; order Hemiptera; family Miridae; genus Cyrtorhinus; species Cyrtorhinus lividipennis. Next base: position 51,206,738 of record CM033998.1, on the reverse strand, counting down.
TTCTGGTCTGAGGAATAACCAACTACTGTGAAAGAATTTGCAGCGTTTTGAATTAGATTCATCGGATTAAGGTTGATGGATCAAAACGAATCTACTCCGAAATATGCGGATCGAATAAAGGTTCCTGAATTAACAAATTCCATTGAGAACACTTTTTTTTATCTGACGATTGATTGGAATTATGTGAGAAACGAATTCCCTTTCACGGGAAAGAAATGTCTTGCTATATTCCTAATGATTCAGGGGCTGTACTATAAGACTCATCATCTCGGTATTTAGGTCATTGAGGCAGTTGCTGAGATCATTTGTTAAACTGTGACGTAGAAAGGGTCTGATTCTTTAGCTTCTCAAGCTAATGGATGACTACTACTCAAAGAACATCATCCTATTTCCATCCAAGTTATCCCTAATTTTCCATTCACCCGAATGGCACGATGAGCTCGATAGTCATGTATGACGTCTGAATTGTTCAATATCCTGTATTTCCATAAATCATATGATTCGTGTGGAATGTAATGGTTCATAATGGAAGCATTCTGAGACGGCTTATCAGTATAAAAGGGTGATTCAGGGGCTAGACTAACGAAGATAAACCAGTGCTTCCCATTGACCGGGTAAAATGTGTCGTGTGTTATGTGGTGAGTCTCTTTGTGATCCTTCCTTCATCCTTCCTGTCAAACGAATCGCAATGGTAGTTACTTCAACAAAAAAGATCCTTTCGAAATGGAATTGCAAATGCTCTTCATTAACTCTTCAAGAAAGAGGTCTTTCGAAAATAAATAATGGTTAACCTCATTTAGCGTTGAATGGCGAAGTTGTTGACATTTTGCAAAACAAGGTAGGGTTGAAACGATGGGTTCAATAGAGTCATACTCAGGTAGAACGCTTACTTCATGTAAGGTAAAGGTTATCAATTAAACGCCGTTCATTCATTCTGCAAAGTCATGGGTTAGATACGAGTACTTGGCATAGTTATCTCCTCATGTCTTGACCGATTTTGCCACCCTAGTTGATCAAACAAGACAATTGGGCAGGTCATACAAACTTGAATCAATTGTTTATTATGACTTGGAAAAATTGGATATCTCAAGCTATCAGTTTCTGCTGTCAACTGTCGTTTCCCTTTTTCACGGTCAGCAATGATCTTTGCTCTGTTGTCCCTCGTTCCCTTGTATCTAATTTTTGAGATAAAAGAAGATACTCAAAAACTATATCACGATTTGTTCATATTTTCAATGTCAAGCTCTCCGATTCGGCCCAAAATTCAAGGTGTCTAGATCAAAATTAGCAATTGTTCGTATGCTAATTGCCAAAATTTTCTAAAAATCTGAAATTTTGGTCAGGGGTTTCGGGCTTTAGTTAGTCCTCGAAACTTTTCAGCTCGATCAGACCACATTTGGGCGGGGTAGGGGTCAAAATGTGTATTTCAAAAAAAAATGGATTTTCGGGATTTTCAAGTTTTGAAAACATATTTTTTATGTATACAATTTCTATGTAAATTGCCCTCTTAGTATAAATTTTTTTTTCATTTACAGGTGAGTTTTCTCTTCTCTTCCTATATCAGGATAAATGTTGTGAGGTAGGTAAGATTACAAAATTAACTCAATACGAATAGTCTATTGATAGGTCTGACTTGTTTAGTTGAGATCTTTTTTAATACTGCCTGGCGGACTACGGTGGACTTTGGTGGTAGAAAATTTTCTAAAAATCTGAAATTTGGGTGGGGTAGGGGTCAAAATGTGGATTTTGAAAAATGGATTTTCGAAATTTTTGGCGATCTAGACGTGTGCAGTATCTTTTTCCTCTAAATTTTGGATGCTGAATCTAATGAAATGAGTCCCAGAACCATTGGCACCCACCGGAAGAAGTTATGGGTCAAAATGGGTATATATTACGTGTTTTCGAGATTTCTGGTACCTAGGAGTGTGGGGTATCATTTTCCACTAATATTTGAACTCTAATCGATTGGAATGAGTCCGGGACCCGCCACACCCACTGTTTTCCCCATGTTGATGAAATGAGTTTCTAACGCCTGGTCTGGGGAATAACCAATCCCTGGGAAAGAATTTGTAGTGTTTTGAATTTTAATTCTCCGCAGCATGTTTTAGTGAAATCCGTAGAAGCTTAATCAAGTCTTATCAGGAACAAGATCTTCAGGAAAACAATATTTAACTAGGAATGAATGATATATCGTCATCACAATAGTCGACACATATTATTGATCGTCATTTAATAGTGTTCGCTTCCTTGGCTTTGTCCATTATTTTTTTTTTTCAGGAAGCCTTTCTCGAAGTAAAGGTAATCTAATAGTTACCCGAGCAAAAAGATAAATATAGGCATATTATATATGAACGTAATTTTCCTAATTAATAATCGTAATTGGATCTGTCGCTCGCTGCTCGCATCGCCTTCACGTAGCCACTTGATCCTTTCTATTGCTAATTGCCGGACTTTGCCTGTTGTTTCATCAAACAAACGTTAATGCCGGAGCCCGGTCGAGCTAGTGTGATTATTTCGGTTTAACCCTCAAACCAAATAAGCGTGGGAGTCGCATTTGGTCCGTGTAAAACCCCTCTAGTACCTACTAATACCTGATCTCAACGCTGAATTTCCACGGGTTCGGGAAGACATTGAAATCAAGATCTGCAATTGTTAGTGGAATCAGATTTCCAATCAGTATTTCCAATGAGAATGCGTGTTCGAGCTACCTCCTCTCTCAAATTCCTGTTATCCAGTAAGTAACCACGCGACACAATTTTCAATTTTGGTTGGTTATTCCTTGGATAACCAACCTATATTTTCTTGCAAAAAGTCAATCTCTCCGATTCGGCCCAAAATTCAAGGTGTCTAGATCAAAATTAGCAAATGTCCGTCCGCCGTCCAAGCTAATTTGGGTAGTGGACATTTTCTAAAAATCTGAAATTTGAGTCAGGAGTCCGTACCCGGCATTAGAAGGTCCTCAAAACTGTTCAGCCCGATCGGATGAAATTCGGGCGGAGTAGGGGTCAAAATGTGTATTTCGAAAAATGGATTTTCGAGATTTTGGGTGATCTAAGCGTGTGGGGTATCATTTTCCACTAAATTTTGGACGCTGAATCCACTAAAATGGGTCCTGGAACGATTGATGCCCTCTGGATGAACTTATGGGTCTATATGGGTACCTATCTACCCATTTCGAATGTGTTTTCGGGATTTTTGGTACCTAGGCGTGTGGGGTATCATTTTCCAATAAATTTTGGACCCTGAATCGATTGGAATGGGTCCGGTACCCGCCACACTCACTGTTTCCCTCATTTTCCCCATGTTGAAGAAATGAGTCTCCATGCGTCTGCTCCGAGAAATAACCAACCCGTGTGAATGAATTTGGAGCGTTTTTCCCTTCAAAAGGTGGGAAGAAAGGAAAAAGCCAAATTTGATGTCGCCCCAAGTGTTGTGAAACGCCCCCATGCGTGTTACTCTCTTATAAAGGTCGTTTAAACTCTTTCAAGCCCACCCTCGAGCCATTACAACAGCTTTCAATTTTCAACTGGAATCCGTGCCTCGCTGATGAAAATTTTGGTTGGCTTTCATCGTGAGGGCCCCTTTATTTGTCCATACTCGGGTTATTAGTAGCCTCTGGAGGCCAGTATTTCTTGTAAACCGGCCTAATAAAGTCATCGTGCGAGGGGGCAAACACCTTTTATTGAGTTATTTCCGTCTCTTCCTCCTAAATGTCCAATATTGTCTGATAAAATTAAAAATTCATTTTAATATCTTCAGTCTTACATTTGGAAGATTCAGCAGCGTAATTGTGATCCTCCATTGGTGTGTACCTATTAGAGACTGAATAATCAAGGAGAACAAATGATTGGGAATCCCTCTTTATAGTTCGTACAGGATGGAGTTCTGGGTTGAAATTTTCCCTCAGTCAAAATAACCGAAGTGTGATGATTGTGCAGGTTACGTTTGCGGGCCAAAACCCCGTAGATTCAAAAAGTTTTGACAGTCTTTGAAAGGCAAAAGTTGTTCAGCCGTCTCCCAGTGTTCAAATGCCGTTTCAAATTCATTTCATCGTTGAAGAGAAAGATCCTTTGAAAGCTGGTGAAAGTCGTCTGACAAACAAAAACGCTTGCGTACGTTGGCCAGTGAAACATTTTAGCAATTTAGGAAGCAATTTTCCGCTCGCAGGACTCGACTCAGCATTCCAAATTTTCCGTTCTTGGGAACTTTCAGGTCCATATGCCGAAGTAATCATACATGAAATGTCAAAAACAAGTCAATTTGTTAACCCAAATAGTTTCGTTAACAAATGAGGTCGTGGTCTGGTACGCATGTTGACCTAAGTAAAGGTGAAGTATACTGAAGAACTTCTAAAACCTATTGGTTGGTTATTCCTTGATTAATCAACCTATGTTTCCATGTAAAAAGTCAATCTCTCCGATTCGGACCAAATTTTTTTTCTGGACGTTTCAAGGTGTCTAGATCAAGACAAGCAAAATGTCCGCCGTCCACGCCGACTTTGGTAGTAGACAATTTTCTAAAATTCTGAAATTCGGGTCAGGGGTCTGTTCCCGGCCTAGGACGGTCCTCGAAACTTTTCAGCCGATCGGACCAAATTTGGGCGGGGTAGGGGTCAAAATGTGTTTTTTGAAGAATGGATTTTCGAGATTTTGGGTGATCTTGGCGAATAGGGTATCATTTTCCACTATATTTTGGTCGCTGAATCCAATGAATGGGTCCCAGAACGATTGGCACCCACCGGAAGAAGTTATGGGTCAAATTGGGTATGTATCCACCCACTTTGTATGTGTCAAGATTTCTGGTGCCTAGGCGTGTGGGGTATCATTTACCACTAAATGTTGGACCCTGAATCGATTGGAATGGGTCCGGGACCCGCCATACCCACTGTTTCCCCCATTCGAGGAATAACCAACCCGTGTGTAATAATTTGCAGGGATTTGTTAGTTGTTACCTGCTACTCAGTAGGCTGCCCGAGATGGATTGACTAAGACCTATGTGTTTGCAAAATTGAGACAATTTTTAGGTATCTACAATGTTGGTGTCCGTGACTTTGGGGGTCGCTGATCATCTTGAATCGGCTCTCCACTTTAGTCAGGTCAGCTTGTTCTCGAAGTTTTCTCTACATCGTCGACGTTCCTTCTTCCCGTCGACTTCACCCGCGCTGATCGCTCGTTTTTCTTTTCCTGGACGTCAACATTCCGGTTTCTTTCCTAACGACCTGTTGAATAGTTCGACTTAACCATCTGGCACGTTGGCATCAAGTTGGTTAGCATAGGCCGCCTCTGGTCGGCTCTGGGCCGCCCCTCCCCGAGGCGAGCGCTGGCGCCTCCGCCACCCCGTTAACGCTCAGTCTTCACTTGAACACGGATCTGTGTGGGAGTTTTGCTGCCCTGCTCAGCTTCGTCGGTGGCTAACTACCCCCAACCCCTCGGTAACGTACATTCTATTTCACATTTAACCACGCAGTAAAATCAAAAAGTCACCCTCAATGAAGTATTCCCAAAAAAAATTATCATCAGCCTTGAAATCGATGATTATAAGTTTCTCCTAATTCATTCACGTAATTTTAAAATTCTTCCCTAACTCATGCCACCATGGAGGGTAGATCATTTTGCTACATGTGATTACTCCCCTTACCCGTTTCAGACTCGTGGGTGAAATTCTTGAGGAATATCATTTGAGCATGTAAAACTTATCAGGTTGGCACGTCACCCACACTCACCAGTTCCATTTAATAGTTGTTTCTTAGATAAGTAAGAGAAGAAATTTACGACTTTTTGAACCACTCTACTGTCTAATCTGGCTGTCATAAGTGAATACTCTGCGCAATGACGCGGGTTTAAGAATACATGTATTAATACTAACAAAAATGATAACCGATCAACCAAACACTTCTGTATATGCTGCGGATTAAACGGTTTTTGGTTGGTTATTCCTTGAATAATCAATTTATGTTTTCATGCAAAAAGTCAATCTCTCTGATTCGGACCAAAAACCGACCAAATTTGGGTGGGGTAGGGGTCAAAATGTGTATTTTGATATATGGATTTCGAGGTTTTTGGCGATCTAGGCGTGTGGGATATCATTTTCCACTAAATTTTGGACGCTGAATGGTTCTCGAATCACTAAGTACATAATTATAAGCTATGTGTCTTCAGTAAGCCGTATAGCTGCACTTTTGGTTGGTTATTCCTCGAATAATCAACCTATGTTTTATAACAAGCGGACAATCTGGTAAACAGCGTTATTCGGTTATTCACTGTTCTACCTTGAATAAGTTAATAATCTAATTATTAGCCCACCGTTCTCTATTCAAGTTATAGCAGATGGAAGTGCAGTTATCTCGCGCACCACTTGTTTTGTGGGATGACACAGTTTTCCAGTCCACATATTACTAACTCCCGAGTCGTACGGACCTCTCGCACTCCGGTTCGAGTTCTCGACGATTCATTTTCACAAAAAAACATTTTTTTTTCCGGCAATTCATTAAGTAGGAATTATTCCCTTATATTTTTTAGGGATTTTGGAAAAACCTCGGAAATTGTATCACACCGTAAAAAAAAAAAAATAAAATAAAATAAAAAACTAGTCAATGATGATGAAATACAAAGAAGTAAAATAAGCGTCATCGGTCTAAGCACTTTTCCAAGCAATCGGTCCAATCTTTTTTGGCAAGTGGTCCAAAGAAGGATCATCTCCTCTCCTCTGAATTGCTTCTAGATTCTTCCTCGAAGCAAAAATTGTTTGATAATATAATTATTAAGCGTCTTGAAAGTTTATCATTCGAGACGTTAAGGGAATATTCAGGTTGCCTCAATGGGCCAGGGACTTTTTCCTGATAAGTAATATTTAGCTCCCCTTATTAAATTTTGTTTTGTCACTGCGCACAACAGTTTTCATCTAACTGCGCGTATTCTAGAAATTACGCCGATTTATTAATCTCCTATTTCAACTTGGACGAGGCATATGTGCTTAAACGGTTATATCAATAAATAACGCGTTCATGTTATTAATGACAGCGATTTACATTGTCGAGTATATTCCTCATCCCATTCTCACGCTAAATTAAAAACGCTGCAAATTCAGGGTTTGGTTATTCCTCACACTAGGAGCATTGAGAAAATGGGGGAAAACAGTTAGTTTGGAGTGTCCCGGATTCATTCCAATCGATTCAGCGTCATAAGTTTAGTGGAAAATGATACCCCACACGCCTAGGTACCAGAAATCTCGAAAACCCACTTTCAAAATGGGTAGATTAATGTGTTTTTTGAAAAATGAATTTTCGAGATTTTAGGCCATCAAGGCGTGTAGGGTATCATTTTCGACAAATTTTGGACGCTGAATCCAAAAAACGGGTCCCGGAACGATTTGCACCCACCGGAAGAGGTTATGGGTCAAAATGGGTAATATCTACCCATTTTGAAAGTGGATTTTTGATATTTCTGGTACCTAGGCGTGTGGGGTATCATTTTCCACTAAACTTTGGACGCCGAATCGATTAAAAAGAGTCTCCATGCGCCTAGTCCTGGAGAAATAATTAACCCCTGTGAATGAATTTGCAGCGTTTTTGATTTTGCCTCTGAGCCTATCAAGCAGCCAAATTATTGAAAAAATGCTTCGATTATAGAAGAGAATTCAATTACTAAAATGTAAGCGCAGCTGTCGATCTATCCGTAATTCAGGTATATTTCGTTAGCTGAGCCAAATTAATAATTCTTATTCTCTATACTTGATACTCTTTGAATACTTCAATAAACCTCATTGCTCTTCAACTCATGGCTACATTTACCCCATAAGCCTAACAATGTGGCTCTTTCATACAACAAGGTTCAAAAGATATCAGAGTTTGATGAGCGTTTAATTGACTCAAGTGATATAGTCAATAGTCCGTATAATCATCAACAGTTCTAAAATGTTCTAATATTCTTATTACGTTGAAAACATTCCGTTTTCATGACATTTTTGCTACCTTTTTTACCTGATAGAGGGTAGATACATCTTCAATAACAGAATGGAAACATAATATGTAGTACATATTATGTACTCATAACAATAATTGGTTGGAAGTTGGTTTCATATTAGTCCGTAATTACGACTTAATTAATTTTTATCGAATGGAGGAATGTTTCATTCTTGGCTGTACTGGGGTCAATGATTTATTTAATTATTTTTTAATCGGTTGAAAACCAAATCCCTTCCAGTCCTGTTGAGAGTCACCCGTCCGCTCTCCTTGTTCTGATTGTAGCCAGAAAGAACGGGAAAAAATCCTTGTGCTCTAAAGAAAAAGAAGAAGAAAAAAAAAAGAAACGACTCAACCAGTATAATAGGTTAGGAACAACTCGATGAAAATAAAGACAAGATGACAGTTGGGTTCCCCCAGACATCAACATTAACCCGTTACTTGGTTCTTGAAAACCGATAGTCGATAAGGGAAGGACTTATGCGGGTCCACTGGAGTTTGGAGCATCATTCCTTTAGCTAGGATTCAAGATTTTCTTTTCTTTGAAGTAAATCTTGCGTTTTTAAAAGCGGAATAGTTTGGGTGCTGGATTGAGCACGTTTTGACACGCAAAGAAGATTCCTGTACTGTGAATTTTATTATTTTCATACTTTGTGATGGTAGTGCGCTTGACCACAGAACATACAAGTAGGAGAATGTTCTCATAAACTCTACTTGGTGTCTATCAAACTAGTTTCTTCTTTTCTTCATAGGAATAGGCATAGGTAACCAAAGTCAAAGAACAAGAATATAGCTTGACTTCCACATCACCAACGGTTCTTGCAGAGTCTGCATAATCATTGTGTACGCTTCGCTAGCCTAAAGATGAATGGAGATCCGAGATTCATGATAATCATAGAGAAGTGATTAGACAGAATATGATTGGGAACGTATTTACCCTAGTGTTTTTGGAAGGAAGACCCATTAAATTAGCAGTAGAGTGCATAACAGTTGGTCAAATGCTTCTAGCTAAGGGTTCTTCCATTAACAGATTTTAGGAATGTATTTATTCTCAATCATTCAACTGTGGTTCAAGTGAATTTGCATTTATTGGACTCCTGTTGCATTTCCAATGATTTCAAGTGGGTGACGTTCCAATAAGAATAAGAATAATAAGCTGGACGGCCTGTTGTGATTTTCATAATCGTGCCAAGACCGTTCTGCCAACAAGGTAAACAACCTACATTGGCCGGTTTTTAATAAGATTTCGCAGGTCCCAAAGAAATGTATGACCGTCAATCACTCGGACAGCTTGGGCTTCGGTGTCATAAAGCCACTGAAGGTGGTCGACTCTCATACTTTAAATACAATGGACGCGTAAAGGCGTTTGTCAAGTCCGGGTAAAAGGTCTCGAATAGATCACGACGCACGTGACGAAATTACAACCTTCCACCGTTAAATCGCTTTTAATTATCTATTATGAAGACGCTCGTAATTTTTCAGCCCAACAATCAATTACTGCCAGGATCGTGATCTGTGGAATAGAACCCTCTTGACACCAACGCTCTTCTTACGAGTATTTACGTTTTTCATCTTGCTGAGATAGACAGTTAATAGGCCTTTATTGATTGGAAAAACATGCATCAATCACTTAAGTAGGCAGAGATGGCATTTGTCTTCGAATGGCATTGAAACTCTCAGAGATCCGTTAAGTAGGAACCATGGTAGCTCGCCCTTTGGGGGTTGCAATAGTCAACTACCACAGCCAACCAGTTAAGTGCCACGCCAAATGATCCCTTACCGGGTATACAGTAGGTAACTGCTTGTTGCCAAGTGGTTTCCATCTGACACCTCTGTTGCCGTCAAGGAGTTGAGAGTTTTCTCGGAGGTTTCAAGATTTGGATCTTACTAGAACCTTCAAACAAGTGAGTTTGCAACTTGATATCATAGGCACTCATTGTTCTAAGAATTAAGTCTAAATAAAATTAGGCACTCCTATCAGAACGGAGAAGCGACAGGCTTGACAAAAAAAAGTCTTGAGGACTTGCCTAATATACGTACTAAACGCAGTACTGCCTCCCAGGGCTCAGTCCAGGACAAAAGCACCTTAGATAACCCTACCAGTCATGGCTCTCAACATGCAGTAAGGGGTGCACTGAAGCAATGCTAGAAGGCTCTTGAAGATCTTTGACTGCACTACTTCCAGCTCCTCCAAGTACTTCAATGATTTCGCTTCCGTACAAGACCACCGAGGCGACCATCGCATCAACCATTCGACTTGTTGAATCCCAGCTTGAGCATCTCCCTGCTGTTAAGGGCAAGGCGTACACAAAATGGCGCCCCGTGACACAAAATAGTGCTTTGCTCTGCTGAAGACTACTGACCCTGAAAATGGCACACCCAGGTTCGTGTACTCTTGGGTAAGCTGGATCTACCCTGCCGTCAGTGCGATACCAGCCACCCAGTAACAAACCACCATCGTCTTGTCAGGGTCTATGGCCAGTTCAAGCGACAGAGAGAACTCCTCTTAGGCCTGAAACTTCTTCTTAAATATGCGCAGGATAAGCCTGCTGGAAACAAAACCTATTGCGATTGTACGTTCGTGAACCTGCGTACCCAAGGCCGTCGTCACTTTGTCAATCATTTTGTCAACTGCTCGAACGTCGACCTAATTCATTGGAAGTCGTAGGCTGGACAAAACTATTGATTGAGTTTTAAAATGCCTCAAATCTTGAAACAAGTTCAAAACATACCTTTTATCATTTGGTTTAGTATTATTTTTATTGGAACAACGCAACCCAACCCCTAGAAAAATGTGTTTACTCCCTGAACATTTAAAAAGGGTGAGGATTTACAATCCGAAATGAGGTAGCCCCTTTGCCCTGATGAATTTTTGTATCTTTTGCGCCTAGGCACGAGTACCTTGAACTATTATCTTTTGTCCCTTCAGGGACGTAAAATTGTATTAAGGGAGATGTCATTATAACGTTCTTTCGTCTTTCGTGGATATTTAAATTAGCGTCAAGGGTGTTAAGGGGCCGGGATAAACATTTTCTTATTAAAATAAGGAGCTGGAATGTTACGAAGTGTGAAAAAATATCGTACTTTTCGTACAGAGTGAGCCCTCTATAATTTTTAATTCGCCTGAAATATTATGTAAGTTACTGTTCCCATATCTCCCTCATAAATGAGCGACGTTTGTATATCATCGATGCGCATATCGTCCCTTGTTGGCTGTAAAGTAACTGTGTCTGCAAATTATTTACTAGGAGCAACGTTCTTTGAGAATGTGCTGGTCAGTGCACAACATCTTTTCGGTTCCGACACAGTTGGATGATGATAGGCAGGTTAATGAACCTATAAGAATACGCTGTGAATTATTTCACAGGGGTTGGTTATTCCTCAGACCTGGCGCATGGAGACTAATTAAAAATAGATTCAGCGCCCATAACCTCTTCCAGTGGGCGCCAATCGCTCCGGGACTCGTCTCATTGGATTCAGTGTCCAAAATTTAGTGGAAAATGGTACCCCACACGCCTAGGTACCAGATATCTCGAAAACACATTCAAAATGTGTAGGTAGATACCCATTTTGACCCATAACCTCTTCTGGTGGGTGCCAATCCTTTCGGGACCCATCTTATTGGATTTAGTGTCCAAAATTTAGTGGAAAATGATACCTCACACGCCTACATCGCCGAAAATATCGAATATCCATTTTCCAAATTACACATTATGACCCCCCATTTTTTGGCCGATTCGGAGAGATTGACTTATTCAACACACAACAAAAATATACCGAAAGAAATTATAAATTTAAAGAAATGTTAGGGTTGTCTCAGTTGGTTGGAGAGATTTGTTTCAAGTGCTATTAAATTTCCCCAAATTGATGAACCAAAATTTGCAAGTCCTCAGACGTCATTCCAGTGGATTATCTACGATCACTGAAAATATCGTGTTGGCGTTCGTTTTACATGTTGTTTGCATAGAACGGGAAATGATCTGTATAATAAAGCAGTTGAAATTATTCGCTTAGCCGTCAACAATGGGTCGTAACCTTGTGGTTGGAGAGATTCTGTTAGTGGACAAGAGACTTATTGCTAATTAAGACCGACGCGCTGAGCAAGATTCACTGGCAGATAAACAACTCCAATTAAAGTGGTCCGAGTCGCAAAATACGTATAAATTGGAATGAGAAGTTCTGAGATTCGCATACCTTTCACTCCCCCAGGGTCCAGTTTCGCTGGAGAACTACCGGCGCTGGGCTGGGCTTTATAAGGAAACTCCTCGATGTTCCTATCCTCGTTGCCAAATGACGTATGGCGTTCCGGTACAGAAATGAGCAATAATTCTCGTTTCGTAGGTTCGCATTTATTTTCCATTACGTGTTTCTCTGCAGCCATTCCACGCTCAAAGAGAGAGGCCTAAGAACTCCGTCTATCGATGAGAGTTGGAGAGCGTTCACAAGAGCAAACTCGATTTTGGTTGGTTATTCCTTGAATAATCAACCTACGTTTTCATGCAAAAAGTCAATCTCTCCGATTTGGCCAAAAAAAAATTTTCTGGACGTTTCAAGGTGTCTAGATCAAAATTAGTAAATGTCCATCCACTGATATACCTGCGCTAGACTGTTCCTGAAGCCAGCTGTTGCGGGTTGTTGAACATGAACTGTCCAGCATGCCCTTCTTCCTTCTGCTCCTTGGGCATCCTGAATCCTGTTGGGTTTTCTGAGTTGGTCCAACAGGTTGAAAGTCGGTTCATGGTCGGCGTTACAAGAGGTCGATACTTTTGGTCGTGGAGCTCGGACAACCGGGACCGGCATATGACTCCAATCGCCTGGAAACCTGGCACCAGCTGAATTGTTAATAATTTTCGGTGTTAGGTGACTCTTCGTAGAACTGGTGGAGAACTTGTGCCCTAAGTGGGTTCCACTCGATGCCTTTGTATGCCTCTGAGATTGCCATATCGGCGCCGGTCTCCTGATCCTCGAGTCTGAAAAACAACGAATAGATGAAAATCTAGGAGCGTGAAGCTCATGAAGTTAATGGTTTTGGTTGGTTATTCCTTGGATAATCAACCTATGTTTTCATGCAACAGGTCAATCTCAAAATTAGCAAATGTTCGTCCAAGGATTCCCTTTCTGTTTGGTCTGCATCTGAGGCCCTTCTGGCCCTTTCCAGCCATTCACTTGCATGTGTTCTGTCGCTGTCCGGTCTGTTAACTGGATTTTTTTTTTTTTGACGGGCAAATGTTTGTCCGCCGTCCAAGTTGATTTTGGTAGTAAAAAATGTTTTAAAAATCTGAGATTTTGGTCAAAGGTCCGTTCCCAGCTCTAGTTGGTCCTCAAAACTTGTCAGCTCTATCAGACCAAATTTGGTTGGGTTAGGGGTCATGTGTATTCAAAGAATGAATTATTGCGATTTTTGGCGATTTAGGCGTGTGGGGTACTATTTTTCACTAAATTTTGGACGCTGAATCCAATGGAATGGGTCTTAGAACGATTGACACCCACTGGAGGAGGTTATGGGTCAAAATGTGTATTTCGAATAAGTATTTTCGAGCTTTGAGAGATGTATGAGACCGGTCCCGGAACAATTGGTGCCATCGGAAGAGGTTATGGACGCTGAATCGATTGAAATGAGTCACCATGCGCCTGGTCCGTGGTTTAAGAATCGAATTTTTGGGAACTAGCCATGTGGGCTATCATTTTCCTTCAACTTTTGGATGCTGAATCAATTGAGATTAGTCTTGGTCCGATCGGCACCCAGAGATATGATATGGATCAGAATGGGTACTCACCTACCCTATTCAATGGTGGGGTTTCGAGAATTTCGGGTACCTAGGCGAATGGGGGGTCATTTTTGACTAAATTTCGAACCCCAAATCCAATGGGATGGGTCCCGGAATGATTGGCACCCACTTTTATAGAGGTTATGGGCCAAACTGGGTTCCTATCTACTCATTTTGAATGCGTGTTTTCAAGTGGCGATCTAGATGCGTGGGGTATCATTTTCCGCTAAATTGTGGACGCTTAATCCATTGGAATGAGTCCAAGAAACTCCACATTCATTGAATCTCTCTTAATCTTGCTAATAATCAACCATTGTGAGAGAATTTGTAGCGTTTTCCGTTGGCAATGTTGGTGCTCAGTTGGACGAGAATTATGGTCCTCATCAAATGAACTGATCCTCTCAACATTATCCAACTCGTGTTTTCTTACGTACGGAGCCGTAATGTGTTTTCAAAGAATGGATTTTGGAGATTTTCGGCGATTTAGGTGTGTGGGGTATCATTTTCCACTAACTTTTGGACGCTAAATCCAATGAAATGGGTCCCAGAACGATTGGCACCCTTTGGATGGGGTTGTGGGTCAAATGGGTATCTATCTACCTATTTTGAATGGGGTTTCGAGATTTCTTTGGACGTTGAATGGATTGGAATGAGTCTCCATGAGCGTGGTCCGAGGAATCCGTTTTTTGACTCTCGCAGGTTGTTCAATTTTCTGACTGCTTTTTATACGGTCTTTATGCAGAATTAATACATTTTTATCCTATCCCTTAATGAAATTGAAGAAACAGTTCGCAGAAAAACATGATGAAGGGTTTTATTGCACCGTTTAAGGCAATTGGGTCAGGATCCGTGAACGCAGATGCACAGTTTGTACCCGTGATTGCGCCATACAACCTGAGGGCTTAAAGACAAAAGGAGTCGTGATGAGAGTGCGCCTAGTTGTACGAAAGATCAAAACCTTGGAACATATGGCGTGGGATTGCGACGAAACTCGAAAATACTTACGAAGGATGGAGCGGAAAACGAATTTTGCGGTCAAACAGATGACCAGTTGTTGTAGAATCGAAGTACCATCGCCAAATCTGCCCACAATTTTGTTCATCTAGGTCTCATCACTATCCACCTGTCTTACAGACATCCTTGCCCGACTTTATGATCCAAGTTATTGTAAAATGCCGACCCTCTTGGGTGATCTAGGGCAAGATGACGCGATTGTGTTGTAAACTTCGCTTTTAAAATGTCACCGAGAACTGATGAGGTCGTTTTCCGTTTTAGTTCAGGGGAACCCTAAACTGAAAAGAACGTGGGTAGAAAATATCTTGTTCATTCCATTACGAGGGCGATTTGGGAGGTTGGTTTTCCTTGCATCGCTGGAAGACCGTCGACATTATACCTACGTACTGGTTGACGGATAAAACATTACACACGCTAAGTTGTACGCATTTCTCTATTGATATGTAAATTCACGAACTCATGTTGGCTATTTCATGGAAAATCAACCTATATTTTCATGCAAAAAGTCAATCTATCCGTTCGGCCCAAAATTTTTTTTCTTTGGCGTCTCTTGGTGTTTAGATCAATATATATGCAAAGGTCCGTCCGCCGTCCACTCCGACTTTGGTAGTAGACAATTTTTTAAAAATCTGAAATTTTGGTCAGGGATCCGTTCTCAGTTCTAGTTGGTGCTCTAGAATTTTCAGCCCGATCGGACTAAATTTGGGCGAGGTAGGGGTCAAAATGTGTATTTAGAAAAATTGATTTTGGAGATTTTCGGCGATCTAGGCGTGTGGGGTATTATTTCCCACTAAATTTTGGACGCCGAATTCCATGAAATGGGTCCCAGAACGATTGGCGCCCACTGGAAGGGGTTATAGGTCAAAATGGGTATCTATTTACCCAGTTCGAATATGGGTTTTAGAAATTTCTGGTACCTAGGCCCGTGGGGTATAATTTTCCACTAAACTTTGGACGCTGAATCGATTGAAATGTCTCTATGCGCCCTGGTCTGAGGATTTCACATTCAAAATGAAAAATTTCGCTAGCATTCAGCGTTTCAGTGCCTACAAGAAATTCGGTTTTGTCTTCACCCTTTATGTTCATTTCCACATCACTGCCATATTCTTCATTAGAAGAGCCTCTAGTTTGTCTATTACTCAGTTGAATGATAAAATTTGTTGTGTTGTCCTTCAGAAGCTGCAAATACGAATACCCGACGTTATTCATTTCTTCGGTAATAACGCTAACAATAATTTTGTAATTTTAAATTCATCTGCTCGTACAGCGGCAATATGAAATTATTTCTAGTGCTGGTTTTCTATCCAATTTTGTTATTTACGTCTGTAGCTCTCTTTTGATTAACGAGAGCATCTTAATTGGATTTTGGCGCTGATCGATATCGAAAAACGGTTGACAATAAACAACATGCCTCGGCGCTGGCCGATCCTACAGCCCATTTAAGGTTAGGAAATAGCATTTATCAAGTCTCTCCATGTTCCATTAACAACTTGCAATGCACCATTACAACTATTTTATGAGGCAAGGGGAAGGCTCGTAACTCAATATCGGAGGCATGCACCGACATTTTACCTTGGCTGGACGTCAGATGTGTATTAAGTAATTGTTTTTCCTATAAACGCGGTGAGTAGAGTTTCTACTTCTTCTATGGCGCCGTAATGTGATGTAGAAGCGCGATAAAAGGATAACCAATCATTAAAATGTGGTACGAAATGCACTCTGGCTTACAACTGGAGCCATATGCTGCTCAATCCTAGTGGAACACCGCTGGGAGAGCTCTCAAAGTCCTGTTCAGGTCGCTTTCAGCCCCTGTCTCCCAACTTTTCGAGATAAAAATTGAACCAATCAAGAAAGCCAGTTGTGCTTTACCTATGTGGAAATCTGCGCACTGCTAATTGAGCCCTCATGAAGCTGATCGGGGCAATCTGTGGTTACAAGAAATCGTGGATGCACCGGTAAGAAAATGTTTTCAGCAAGAATAGTGGTTCTGAAGGAAAAATATGTTTTTCAACTTTAAAGCAGCAATCAGAGCATTGATGTATTCTCGTCCATAAGATACATCATTGCAGACGAGTGCAATGACAAATTGAAGGAACGCTGCAAATTCTTTCACAGAGGTTGGTTATTCCTTGGACCAGGCGCATGGGGATTCATTTCTTAAACATGGAGAAAATGGGGGTAACCGTGGGTGTGGTGGGTCCCGGACCCATTCCAATCGATTCAGGGTCCAACATTTTGTGAAAAATGATACCCCACACGCATAGGTACCGGAAATCTCGAAAGCTCACATTCGAAATCGGTAGATAGGTACCCATTTTGACCCATCACTTCATCCAGAGGGCGCCGATCGTTCCAATTTCATTGGATTCAGAGTTTAAAATCTAGTGGAAAATGATACCCCACGCGCCTAGATTGCCGAAAATTTCGAAAATCCATTTTTCGAACACATGTTGACCACTACGCCGCCCAAATTTGGTCCGATCGGTCTAAAAAGTTTCGAGGACCAACTAGAGCCGGGAACGGACCCCTGACCCAAATTTCATATTAAAAATAAATTTTTTACTACCAAAATCGGCGTGGACGGCGGACAGATATTTGCTAATTTTGATCTAGACACTTTGAAACGTTGGTGAAACGAGTTGGTGCTCGAGACTTTTCAGCCCGATCGGACCCAATTTGGGCGGGGTAGGGGTCAAAATGTGGTCTTCGAAAAAGGGATTTTCGAATTTTTTTGCGATCTAGGCGTGTAGTTTATCATTTTCCACTAAATTTTGGACGCTGAATCCAACGAAATGGGTCCCAGAACGATGGGTGCCCAGTAGAAGAGGTTATGGACGCTGGATCTAGTTTTAAATTAGTCCGAGGAATAACCAACCCCTGTGAATGAATTAACAGCGTTTTAATATCCCACCGTAGAACTCTCGATATAAATGGCTTTCAAAGTTTCCCTCGAAGTTGGACATTTCGATAACTCGTGCAGGAACGCGTAGTTTCGATGAAAAGTAACTCATTGTGTGCTTAATTTCTGACCAAGATTATACGTTGCGAAATAAAATCGACTTAGGAACAAGCTATGGGAACTCCTAAAGCCCATCCTTAAAAGGAAACACTCCGACCTCGATCTATTCGGCCTCGTGGTTTTAAAAGTTTGTGAGGTCGGCATTAATAAGGCAAAATTAGTTGGATTCGTTTGATCTGAACAACAAAAATACACGAATCGATGGATCATCTCGTGGTTGTGGGTATCGGGATTGGATGATTGATTGGATCTCGTCGCAATAGAGACCGTGCTTGCAAATAAGGTTGCAATTCCTCCCCAAATCAGTGGAATAACAGTGGGAACGTGAGCGCAACCGGTTACGAGTATATCGGTCTCATCTCTTCGATCGACCAGTCGCCACTCAAGCTGTTGGTTTTGACGACTGTCTCCAGGCCGAGTTTTGCCGTGAGTGGTCATTCGAGTGACCTGGTTCAAGTACTATAATAGGTGTGAACTCAAGGATTGTCGTTTAGAGAGCTTTGGAACGTGATTTTTCGTGATTCTGAACGTCAACTGTTAACTCAATCAAGCTCCTCCCCAACACTTTTCTATAAACTTTCAACGATGGCACGAACCTGCCGAAATCTTCATGTGAACATTGGAAACTACTCAATTGTGAAAAGTGTTAGAAATCGCAAGTCTATTACGGACGTTCAGGCTCTACTGCTTTACGGCATACATAACAACCGTTCTAATGTAGAGCATAATAAGCATGGGAATGCAAATTTCTTATTTCTATGGATCAGTGTTACCCGCACCATGAAATATAACTGATTGATTAATGTCACAGACGGAGATTGCATTCGCCCCTCGTATTAATGACGTTTAACGTCATCTACAGCATAAAATTATAACAAAAACATGGGAAAAATGGGAGAAACAGTGGGTGTGGTGGGTCCCGGACCCATTCCAATCGATTCAGGGTTTAAAATTTAGTGGAAAAATATACCCCACTCGCCTAGGTACCAGAAATCTCGAAAACACATATTCAAAATGGGTAGATAGATACCCACCCTGACCCATAATGTCTCCCAGTGAGCGCCAATCGTTCTGGGACCCACTTCATTGGATTCAGCGTCCAAAATTTAGTGGGAAATGTTACCCCACACGCCTAGATCGCCAAAAATCTCAAAAATCCATTTTTCGAAATACACATTTTGACCCCTACTCCGCCCAAATTTGGTCCGATCGGGCTGAAATGTTTTGAAGACCAACTAGAACCAGAAACGGGTCCCTGACCAAAATTTTAGATTTTTATAAATTTTCTACTACCAAAATCGGCGTGGACAGCGGACGGACATTTGCTAATTTGATTTAGACACTTTAAAACGCCCACAACAATAATTTCGGGCCGAATCGGAGAGATTTACTTTTTGCATGAAAACTTTGGTTGATTATTCAAGGAAAACCAACCAAAATATGTCAGATTTCGAAATAATGTGGAATGAATTGTGGGTCCTTTAATTATGGAATTGTGTGATTCGAGCTTCCTTGTGCGCTGATTAGAAATCTTTATCTCTGAGTACTAAAAATTGTCATCCAAAATTATTGTTATATTCTCCAATTTGCTTAACGAATTCAAAACTTCCAGAAATTAGCCTGAACACCCTGCAATCTTAAAAGAAAGCGCCCCGAAGAAGAAATGCCTATTTTCACTGTTTCTTATTTGGTTCTCGACAATTCTTTATAATTATTGATTCCACCCTGGTATCCGATTATTGAGTTGTGAAGTGATAGGGGTGGTCTTTTGGTGGAAATAGGTTTTGCTCAAGCATTTTCCGGTTGTTTGAAAACCCGCCAGAACGGTCAGATTGAGCTCTTTGAGATCTTCAGGCACAAATTATTTGTTGCACAACCCCTAATCAGGGGTGTAAACTGGTGTTCCCCAGGATTGGGTGACCGGAATTTGTTCCGGTATTTGACTTTTTAATATTTTTTAAGGTTATATTTTGAAGAGTCTTGCCAAATGTTGGTTTTGTATAGCGATGTTTAAATTTAATCCTAAATTGTATTAATGTTTTCACATCTTAAAGTTGCTGGGCTCTCAGTTCTGATAATTGTCGTTGTTAGTTGGGCTACTGCCCGTAGATTATAAAATAGATCTCAAGAAGTGGGCTTGTCGTTGTTGTACTCCCATGAAGTTTGAAAAATTGAACTGGATAGACTCAATTACAAGTCACCGTTGGGTCTTAAATTTATTCAACAAGTTTATACGCTTTCATCGCGGAGGTCGGTTTCGATCTAACGTTTAAAAGGGCGCCCGCCCCCCGTCGACAGTGGGGCACCTGGTTTTGAAAGTCAACTTCCAAATTTGGGTGCGCTCCCCCCTTTTCCAATCGAGCACCAGGAGTTCAATCGCCTATCGTCTTCCATCAACTCGAAGGCACCACCTTGAAGTTTACGGCTCAATTACAACATGATTTTTTTTCTTGTCTTCTCGACGGTGTTCTCCCCTCGATAACCTTCGTTAGGCTTGAAAATGCGAGTTTTGAGCGACCTCCAATATGAGCACGCCTTCTCTGTACGTATGCTGTCCGCTAGCCAAGTGTGTTTTCCTTGTCCTTCTGTTGTTGTATTATTGTTGCTTACGGTGATCAGGTGCAATCACATTGCTGGCCAAGTCGTTCACAGTCAATTGCAAGAGCAGCCTTGTAGGCATGCGATTGTAGGCATGTTGAGGATGTCGGAGGTTCCATGGCTGAGGCAAATCGACAATCACAGGAATTTGAGTTGGAGCCACTCGTTCATCTTGGACATTTTGGACGACTTCCGAGAGGTGTCTCAGGGTAGAGTACAGCCACAACCTTTCGACCAGGAATGTCCTGCCACCTACTTCCTATAATAGAATAATAATCAAGCAATTGAGGGGGTTCACGCCATGAATGTTGGAGTGGAATTCAGCCGCCATGATTTTCCCATTCAAATGCCTGGAACATCGTGAGGTCACTCGACACTGGGTCGAGGTGTGAAGCGGGTTGTGTCGGTTACCTCCTCTCAAAACAATAGCGCGTTTAAGTGGAATCAGATACGGAGGCAGGTTGTGTTGCTCGCTTGGTACCATTCACACACACTTGGAACTTTCTCGGTCGTCCACGCAAACGTCCATTCTTTCAATGTCGCAGTTCAATTCAGCATCATCTTAGTGATGTGTACCGTACATATCCAACGTGGCCAAAGATCAAACTTGATCGGAAATAGGCGGTACAGCGACGAACTACTACGGCTAAAACTATTAGACCGCGAACGGATACGGAATACCGACTTATAATAGAAAATGAATCAATCGGTTACTTAGCTGACCGAAAAGTACCGGAGAAGCAAAGACGACGCAAGATAACCTGGCCGAGAACGGAGCATAGGGAAGAGATGCTTCACAAAACATGAAGAAGGGATTAGTTTTTCACCAATGTATCGTTTACCTCTGAATTTTTGTCGCTGAATCCGTTGTCATGAGCCCCGGACCGATTGGTGCCCTCTGGAAGTGAGAATGGAGAGATAAATCAAAATAGAGATAACCTAGCCGAGAACGGAGCATAGGGAAGAGATGCTTCACAAAACATGAAGAAGGGATTAGTTTTCCACCAATGTATCGTTTACCTTTAAATTTTTGTCACTGAATCACATTTGTGATGAGTCCCGGACCGATTGGCCCCCTCTGGAAGTGAGAGTGGAGAGATAAATTAAAATAAAGACAACCTAGCCGAGAACGGTGCATAGAGAAGAGATGCGGTGTTTACGAAACATGGAGAAGGAATTAGTTTTTACACCAATGTATCGTTTACCCCTGAATTTTTGTCGCTGAATCCATTGTCATGAGGCCCGGAACGATTGGTGCCCTCTGGAAGTGAGAATGGAGAGATAAATTAAAATAGAGATAACCTAGCCGAGAACGGAGCATAGGGAAGAGATGCTTCACAAAACATGAAGAAGGGATTAGTTTTCCACCAATGTATCGTTTACCTTTAAATTTTTGTCACTGAATCGCATTTGTGATGAGTCCCGGACCGATTGGCGCCCTCTGGAAGGGAGAATGGAGAGATTATGGCTGTTGTAAATTAGGCCCATGTTACACCCAGTCACTAAGTCAGCTTTCTAAGGGAATTTCAGATCCAAAATCTAAATCAATTTATTTGACTGAAAGGAAAAAATCTGCAAATTATTACACACGGGTTGGTTATTCCTCGAATGGGGGAAACAGTGGATGTGGCGGGTCCCGGACCCATTCCAATCGATTCAGGGTCCAGAATGTAGTGGCAATGATATATCACACGCCATTCGCCCTACTCTACATTACACCGTGGCGCAAGTGGCTAGCGCGTTCGGCAGTATCCGGAAGGTTATCAGTTCAAACCCTCCTGGTGGAATTCTGATTTTTTTTTTTTTTTTTTTTTTACCCATAAATCGACCAATTACTTCTTCCAGTGGGTGCCAACGTTCTGGGACCAATTTATTTGGATTCAGCGTCCAAAATTTAGTGGAAAATGACACCCTACTCGCCTAAATCGCCCAAAATCTCGAAAATCCATTATTCAAAAAATACATTTTAACCCCTAACCCGCCCAAATTTGGTCCGATCGGGCTGAAAAGTTTCGAGGACCCGTCTCGGTAGGGAACAGAAAATCCATTTTTCGAAGTACGCATTATGAAATGGTCAGAGACCCGTTACTGGGTGTAGTTGGTCCTCGAAACTTTTGAGCCCTATCGGACCTAATTTGGGGCAGGTGAGGAAGGTAGAGGTCAAAATGGGCTTTTTGAAAAATGGATTTCCGAGATTTTTGGTGATCTAGGCGTGTGGGGTATTATTTTCTACTAAATTTTGGACGCTGAATCGATTGAAATGAGTCCCATGCGCCTGGTCCGAGGAATAACAGACCCCAGGGAATGATGTTACAGCGTTTTTTAAATTATGTACATTTTGCGCATTACTCTTTATCAGGTACGTAGGTCTTGTCGTGGTCCTGAAAATAATGATCTAATCTTACGTAGTCAAAAACTGTTTCTCCATTCTGCATTCTAAAAAAGTAAAAGGTCGGTTTCACGCTAAATCTAAAGGAAAGTGGGTAAGTATTCGCGCGCAACATACGTACGACGGTGTTATTCAACAGCTGCGCCAGATGGTCTTTCCAAATGTGAAGGTCCCTTGTAAACTGACTAGGTTATACTATACAAGCTCTCGACTGCGCCTAAATTGTTTTGAGAAGAAGCCTCGTCAATAAACGCAAAAACGGAAACAATGCCGGTGACTTGAAAGTACGAGTACGTGATTCTGTTGTGCGTCCGACTAAGTTGCTCATTTACGAGAGTCTCTGGTGTGTAAAAAAGGAACCAGGTGGGGCAACCTGAAATTTGCATTCCTTTTGACGCGGAAAACACCGACCGCAAGGTTTCTCGTGTGAAGGAAACGAGTGTTCACATGATGACACGCATTATTGCTGTCCCGGCAATAAAATTCAGAAAAATACATCCCTTTTATGCGTGTGCGAAACTGTTCTATTCCCAGGCGTGGATTCAAGGGAAGGGGGAGAGGGGGGTCACGGGGGTCATGCCCCCCTCCCCCCAAACCAGGTAGAATTTTGAAAATTTTTGAAATTTTGAGATGAACTCAAAACTGAACTTTTTCAAACCAAAAATCTAACAAAATGAAGAAATTGACTAGAGCAAATTTTTGTTTTAGTAAGCCGAAGAATTAGAAACTAAACAAATGACTTTATGACTTAGCTTTTGATTTTACCCTGTGACCCCCTCCGAAAAAAATTTCTAGATCCGCGCCTGTCTATTCCAGTAGATTTCTGAAAATCTCCTTCTTTTGAACCTTTATTGTAATGTAGGTAATATTGATATGCATGTAATTAATTTAAAAAACGCTGCAAATTCTTTCACACCGGTTGCTTATTCCTCGGACCAGGCGCATGAAGACTCATTTCTTCAACATGGGGAAATTGGGGAAAAAATGGGTGTGGCGGGTCCCGGACCCATTCCAATCGATTCAGAGTTCAAAATTTAGTGGAAAATGATACCCCACACGCCTAGGTAACAGAAATATCGAAAGCACACATTTGAAATGGGTAGATAGGTACCCATTTTGACCCATAACCTCATCCAGAGGGCGCCAATCGTTCTGGGACCCATTTGGGGTATCATGATACCCATGATGGGGTATCGTTTTTCACTAAATTTTGGACGCTGAAACCAATGTAATTGGTCCCAGAACGATTGGCGCCCTCTGGATTAGGTTATGTGTCAAAAGGGGTACCTATCTACCCATATCAAATGGGTGTTTTTGATATTTTTAGTACCTAGGCGTGTGGGGTCTCATTTTCCTCTAAATTTTGAACTCTGAATCGATTAGAATGGGTCCGGGACCCGCCACACCCATTGTTTCCCCAATTTCCTCATGTTGAAGAAATGAGTTTCCAAGTCCGAGGAATAACCAGCCTCTGTGAAAGAATTAGCAGCGTTTTGGTTTCAAGTTTTTTTTTTCAATTACTTATTCGTCTAAAAATTTGATAACATATTTTTTTAATAACGTTTGATAACATAATCTTTCTTTTCATTTACAGGTGAGTTTCCTCATCTCTTCCTAAGTCAGGATAATAATTGTGAGGTAGGTAAGATTACAAAATTAACATAATGCGTATAGTCTATTGAGAGGGCTCCGAGTCTGACTTGTTTAGTTGAAAACTTTTTTAGTACTACCTGGCGGAATCGGGTCGCCGGGAATGAACGCTTAAATTTGTTTTTATGGAAGATTCTTCGACGTACTCAACTGTTAAATACTCCTCCGGCAATAATACTGCTTGTAATGTTTGGCGGAGGATAAATTTCGAAGCGTACAGCAAATAACTTGTGTCGTAAAAATCCTTCTAATTTGATTTTATCAGAAGGCACTCTTCAAGAAACGCGTGCGTGATGGCTCTTTTAATGATTGAAGTGGATTGAAATGATTGCTATCTGAACTAAGAGCACGTTCCCAGTGAAGAATCTGGAAGAATTACTGTAGTGAACTTCCTCGTTTTAAATTGAGGCTTTTTAGGAGAAACTGTCTGGTCTTATACCGAGTGTTTCTTCAACCGTAAAGTTCTTGCTAGCGGTACAACTGTCCTGAACGAGACGGATATCGCACTTTCGTCTCACGTTCTCACTGCATTCTGTTTGTTATAATCTACCTGAGCAATTTTCTTTCCGTATTCGGCGGGTGCTGCCCGTCTGAAGATAACGTGCATGTTAGTAGGGCATGTGGTGGTTCGAAGCAATGCCAATGCGGGTGGAATATTTCAAGATACTTCTTCCTTGAAGCATTCATATGGCGCATTTTTCCACGATTTCCTTTGGCTTTCCGTCCCTGAACATTACAGTCAGTCCTCGTTTGCGCTGGGGTTGAGGTTATACAAGGCAGCTTTGGTTCATATTAGCCAAGACGGACCTTCGTCAAATACCTCAACACCAACTTTGGTAGTAGAAAATTTTCTAAAAATCTGAAATTTGGGTCACACGTCCGTTCCTGACTCCAGTTGGTCCTCGATACTTTTCAGCCCTTTCGGACCAAATTTAGGGGTGGGGTAGGGGTCAAAATGTGTTTTTTGAAAAATGAGTTTTCGATATTTTTGGCAATCTAAGCGTGTGGGGTATCATTTTCCACTAAATTCTGAAAGCTGAATCAAATGAAGTGTGTTCCGGAACGATTGGCGCCCTCTGGATGAGGTTATGGGTCAAAATAGGTATCTACCTACCCATTTTGAGTGTCTGTTTTCGAGATATCTGGTACCTAGGCGCGTGGGGTATCATTTTCCAGTAAATTTTGGACGCTGAATCCAATGAGGCTGGTCCTGGAACGATTGGAGCCCACTGGAAGAAGTTCTAGTCCAAAATAGATATCTGCCTACTCATATTAAATGTGTGTTTTCGAGATTTCTGGTACCTGGGCGAGTGGGTTATGATTTTCCACTAAGTTTTGGACGCATAATCGATTGGAATAAGTCTCCATGCGCCCGGTCCGAGGAATAAGCAACCTCTGTGAATGAATTTGCGACGTTTTTATATAAGTTTGCATTAGTTATTGAATTGGACCTACATAATACGATACTGAATTTCATAAGCCGGAACTGATCGAAGGCTGTGGGAAGCAATTATTTATTACATTGAACTCAAAGACTTCGCTCCTTGAATGATAACTTTGATCAAAGTTAACAATTTTTCTCACCTGCGCCATCCAACTAATGAAGAAACTTTCATCCTTTACAAAAGTCTGAAAGGAAAAATTCTCTTTGGACAACGCGAGATGGCATCCAGTCACCTCGCTAATGGTCTTTTCCGCCTTTGAAATCCTACTCTTAACTCAAAGTGATTCGTATTGGCTCGTTTGCTTCAACACCTTTGAATTAAATAAAATGTCTCACGCTTTATTGAATTCAGCGTCGCTAACAATCCGCTCGAGCGTAAAAGTAAACTCTGTTTCTAGGTCGAAAGCTTAACGTAAGGGGAATGCCCGTAATCCGAACAATATCAATTATACTCGTACAAGGAAACATATTATTTTGGTTGTTTATTCCTTGAAAAATAATTTTTTTCTGAACGTTTCAAGGTGCCTAGATCAAGAAAGTCAAATGTCCGTCAGCCGTCCACGCCAATAATTTTGGTAGTAGTAGATAATTTTCTAAAAATCTGGAATTTTGGTCAGGGACCCGTTTTCAGCTCTTGGTCTTCGAAACGTTTCAACCCGATCGGACCTAATTTTCGGGGAATTAGGGGTCAAAATTTGTTTTTTGAAAAATGGATTTTCGAGATTTTTGGCGACCTAGGAGAGTGGGGTATCATTTTCCACTAAATTTTGGACGCTCTATCGATTCGAGTGAGTCTCCTTGCTCCTGTTTCGAGGAATAACCAACCCCTGTGAATGAATTTGCAGTGTTTTGTAATAAGAATGATACTGTAGAATCAGGGGAGGGGGTTTATTGGAACTCATGTTGCTATTCCAACCTCTCGTTTGTGGACTTTTGTGGAATATTATTTTTGAGTAATCTGTCTCACTGAAATTTCTTCCAAGTTGTCCACGCTTTCTCGGTTGCAAATGTCATCAATTTGATCCGCACACGAATTCCATTTATCAAGTTATAAACCCCGGGATGCCCTACACGACGTATTGTGTTGTCGTACAGCGAGAACAGAACTGAGAAAAATAAGTGGTCGGAAAGCCGCTGGAATATTGTTCTCAGCACGACGAATGTCCCATGCTAACCCCCCTAAGCAATTCAATATCGATAAAAATTGAAACAAAAACGAAGGGAGTGAAAAGGATTCGAGAATTTTTCAACGTTGTGACGTTGAGTTAACAGCAAATTAAAATAAGAAAATTGAGAATCATTTTGGTTGATTATTCCTTGAATGATCAACCTAATGTTATCATGCAAATATTCAATCTCTCCGATTCGGCCCAAACATTTTTTCTGGACGTTTCAAGGTGTCTAGATCAAAATTAGTAAATGTCCATCCGCCGTCCACGCCGATTTTGGCAGTAGAAAAATTGTCTACAAGTCTGAAATTTGGGTCAGGAGTCCGTTTCCGGTTCTAGTTGGTCCTCGAAAATTTCCTGCCGATCAGGCCAAATTTGGGGAGTAGGAATGGGGGGAATGGGGGGAGTAAAAATGTGTATTTCGAAATATTTTCGGCGATCTAGGCGTGTGGGGTATCATTTCCTACTACATTTTGGACCCTGAATCGATTGGAATGAGTCTCTATGCTCCTGGTCCGAGGAATAACCAACCCCTGTTGACGAATTCGCAGAGTTTATAAGGAATTTTCGCTTTCAGCAATGTCATTCACCACGAAGTCTGAGACAATTGTAGAAAAAGTAACTGTACTCGCTGTGAATCTCGTGGTCTCATGTGGTGTGGTGGGTTTGAGCATTAGTTGAAATGTTCAGGTTAGCCAAAATCTGCAAACCAAATACGTCCTGGGGCACACAAGTATTCAAGCCAAGTGTTCAAACCCAATTTCTCGAAAACCCACATCATAGTGTTTTATGTGAAAAACAAAATATGATTTTTGAAAATGTTTGAATTTTCAACTACTCCTATGCATTCCATTGGGA
This sequence comes from Cyrtorhinus lividipennis, assembly GCA_019603395.1. Taxonomy (NCBI): domain Eukaryota; kingdom Metazoa; phylum Arthropoda; class Insecta; order Hemiptera; family Miridae; genus Cyrtorhinus; species Cyrtorhinus lividipennis. Next base: position 51,178,869 of record CM033998.1, on the reverse strand, counting down.
AACCATGGTCGCTACAGATATATGTAATAACCGGGGCTTTTAATTGTATTTAATTATACCTTCTGTTCTTCAATACATCCACAAACTTTACCCGTTCGTGTCAAAATATTGTTCAAGGATTGAATGAATGGTCGTCTTAATCACGCGGAAAGAGTTTCTCCTGATTCACTGTTGACATTATCGCATAGCTTCTATTGGGATGACTGCATCAGAGGAGGAACAGGAGTCGATACTAGTCACGCAACGGTCACCTCAAGATTTATTGCAACGATAAATAACTTGCTTCGAGATCGCCGTCTGGAAATGTTATCAGTGATCCAAGTCCTTATGTTCATCTAACTACCGTCAACGCATTTTATGTGCAGCTGAATCAGAATCAAAACAAGAGAGTCTTATTTCTCAGTTGGAATTTTGGTTGGTTATTCCATGAATAATCAACCTGTTTTCATACAAAAAGTCAATCTCTTTGATTTGGCCCAACATTTTTTTCTGGCCGTGTCAAAATGTCTAGATCAAAAAAGTCAAATGTCCGTCCGTCGTCCACGCGGACTTTGGTAGTTGAAAATTTTCTAAAAATATGAAATTTGGGCTAGGGGTCCGTTCCTGGCTCTAGTTGGCCGTCAAAACATTCAGCCCGATCAGACCAAATTTGGGCGGGCCAAAATGTGTAATTCGAAGAATGGATTTTTGAGATTTTCGGCGATCTAGGCGTTCGGGGTATCATTTTTCAGTAAATTTTGGACGCTGAATCCAATGAAATGGATCCCGTAACGATTGACGCCCTCTGGATGAGGTTTTGGGTAAAAATGGGTACCTACTTACACATTTCGAATATGTGCTTTCGAGATTTCTGGTACCTAGAAGAATCAGGGGTATCATTTTCCTCTAAATTTGGGGCCCCGATTCGATTGGGATGGGTCCGGGACCCGCCACTCCTACGGTTTCTTCCATTTTCCCCATGTTGAAGAAATGAGTCTTCATGCGCCTGGTCCGAGGAATAACCAACCCCTGTGAAAGAATTTGCAACGTTTTTGGTTGAGCTTGAGTTTGGTTCAGCCTAAAAATTATTCTTTAGATCTTACTTTTACTAAATCTTTATCAAATTTTGTTTACCTCAGTAACCATTGAACTTTCTGTAGATTTTGAGGATGATAATTTCATCAGTTCTCGGTCAATGCACTCCGCTCTTTGCTGATGATCTGAATGATTTCTCCCAAATCAACTCAACAACAACTTGAGGTTGCTGCAGCTCTGAACTGCCCAGTCCCAGAATACATCTCGAACATTCATTATCACTTCCAACAAGAAAAATTCTATTCATTACGCCAACATGGCAGGTTAAAGATGCTACTCGACCTGCACAATTGAAAACCAATTTCGTCGGTATTGAGAGGACGCCATTAAACAACACTCCAACATGCAGTCAATATGATCCATTCCAGTAAACGGAGATGTTTCCGGTTCTGCATTCGAGGATCTGTTTGTGATACCGCAAACTCCTTTGATTGCTTGTAATTAGGCTAAGCACGTCGGAGAGCACATAGGTGACCGCAAATTCAATCTTTTGCGCATAAGAGGAATTTAATTCACCCTCCCGTACACCTCGTCTCTTATTACACAGGCCAACTTTAATTGAACCAGTTACTCAATGGTTTGACTCATCTAATATTTCCATGCGAGGGTGACGGAATAATTAGGTGCTAACACCTCTGGCAATCGAATATAATTATTTCATTGGTTTCAAATAAGTTTCATTGGTAAAAGTCGGATGCTGTCTCCATTGCCTCGCAACTTCGAACCAAAATTTATAGGGAAAATAATACCCCACACGCATGGGTACCAAAAATCTCGAAAACACATTCGAAATGGGTAGATAGGTACCCATTTTCACCCAGAACCTCATCCAGAGGGCGCCAATCATTCCCGGACCATTTTATTAGATTCAGGGTCCTAAATTTAGTGAAAAATAATACCCCACACGCCTGGGTACCAATAATCTCGAAAACACACATTCAAAGGGGATAGGTAGGCACCCATTTTGACCCAGAATTTCATCCAGAGGGCGCCAATCGTTCCCGGACCCATTTCATTGGATTCAGCACCCAAAATTTAGTGGAAAATGATACCGCTCAGGCCTGGATCGCCAAAAATCTCGAAAATCCATCATTCGAAATACACATTTGGACCCCTACCCAGCCTGAATTTCGTCCGATTGGGCTGAAAAGATTAGATGACCAACTAGAACCGGGAACTGACCCAACTTTCAGATTTTTAGAAAATGTTCTACTACCAAAGGCGGACGGCGTACACCTTGAAACGTCCAGAAAAAAAATTTGAGCCGAATCGGAGAGATTGACATTTTTCACGAAAACATAGGTTGATTTTGATTATTAAAGGAATAACCAACCAACAGTTCCTGTCAGCTCCTTTCAGAAGTAGGGTCTGAGAAAGCATCAGAGGGTGACGACAGCCACCAAACAGGCAGCAGTTACCCTCTTAGTAAGCTAGATCCTGGCAACTACAGGCCAATTTCGATGCTAAATATCCTGGGGAAAGTGTTGGAGAGATGGGTGAAAACCTGCTTGGTCCAGTATCTCGAGTCAAATCGGATACTGAGTACCGCCCAATATGGGTTCAGGGAGTGTCGCAGTGTTGACGATGCCCTGTTCCACATTACACAAAACCTTTACAGGAGCAGGGATGCCAGGTTAAAGTCGGCAATCGTCTTCCTAGACTTAAAGAAGGCATTCGATTCAATAAATAGGACTCTTCTATTGAGGCGCCTGGAAGAGGTGGGTATATTGGACGGTTGCTTGGAGTGGTTCACAAGCTTATTTATCTGGCCGAACGCAGTTTGTTGCCTTTGGTGATACAACCAGTGAGGAAAGGCCCATAGAGTTTGGCGTAATTCAGGGTAGTACTCTAGGACCTGCACTGTTTTTAATTTATATAGATCGCCTCGCCTCTCTTTCCCCAGAGGGTGACATTGTCCTTTTTGCAGATGATGCAGCTGTGCTGGTGTCGGGTCCCACATGGGAGGTGGTACTGTCTGAGATGCAGTTGCTGTTGGAGCGGGTTAATGGGTGGTTGCTTGGGAATTTTCTCTCGCTGAATTCTACCAAAACCAAGTATATGCTCATTGGCGGTGGTGACGTGCCGCCTCATGGAGACCTCAGGATCCATTCGTGCGCTCCTGGTGCACCATGTAGCTGTATACCGCTTGAAAGAGTAGATAAATTTAAGTACTTGGGAGTTTACATTGACTCGGCACTTGTATGGGACCAACATATCTCCTACTTATACACGAAGCTTCGAAAATTTGTCTACTTATTTTACCATGTGAAGCCATATTTGTCAGGCGAGAGGGTGAAACTGTTGTATCATTCATTGGTCCAGTCTCTGCTCCAGTATGGAATAGTGGTGTGGGGTGGGACATTTTTCAGCCACCTGAGAAAACTGGTTATTTGGCAAAAAGCAATTCTCAAGGTGATGCTGGGAAGGTCTACCCCAGCCATTTGTTGTTCCAGGAGATAAAGGTTTTCACCATAAGGCAATTGTTCATCAAATGTTTGATTTTGTACTACCACCGGAATCCGTCTGTTGTAAATGCACCGTATACCCACACACATTCAACTAGATTTCAACTTCTGCAAAACGTAGTAAATCCTAGAATTAATTTAACATTGACTAGTAGAAGTCCGCAATATTTACTACACATTGTCTATAACTCTCTGCCCCCTCATATGAAGGATCCTAGTCAAGTCACCCGCGCCACCTACAAGAAATTAATTTTTTCAAGGTTGATTAACCTCGGTCCGGAGAATATTGAAAATATGCTCATGAGTTTATATGTTTAGACTACGAGCTAGAAGATTATATATATATATATTTTTTTTTTTTTGTTATTACTTTAATTTATTAATTTTCTCATTTTGTATTTTTTAATTTGTCGGAGAACAACTCAGGCCCGTCAATTCAGGCACTACCTACAGACGGGCCTTATTATTCGGGTAATTTTTGGTTTGTAAGTGGTCTCTTGATTTTTTGTGGTGAATAAAATTTCTTTCTCTCTCTCTCTCTCTCTCTCTCTCTCTCTCTCTCTCTGGTCGGCAAGGCGCTGAATGTAAGTATTGAGGACCAAATGGTCAATAACTGCTTTAGGCGCCGCCCCCCTGCAGGTCGAGGGATGCCTGGATTGATTTTCGTGTCCTTTTTGCGAAAAATTGACAAAGACAATTTCATGAACGCCTCGCGCCGACATCGACTGTTAACTTCCAGAAATCTAGGTTTCATCGAAGGTGAGGCAAAACACATATATATTAACCACAGTCTATGCCTCCAGAGAAGGAAGCTCCTAAGCGCAGCGAAAGCGAAAAAACGCGAGACTGGATTCAAATTCACCTGGGTCTCGAATGGAAACATAATGATGAGAAGATGTGAAGGTGACCGGCCAATCTCGATCCGCTCTCTCGAGGATCTGGAGAAGATCGCTTCAAAAAACGGCAACTCTCCCCCGATCAGCGGATCACAGCAACGCTGCGATTAGCTGCCCCCAGTAACCTCCTCAAACTCACATACTGCCCACCCTCGATTAATCACGTCCGCGACAATAATCTTCCACAATACTCTACCACTTCTTGCAAACTTATCCACGCTCTCATCCTTCAATTTTACTTATCAGTCTATGTCTCGTCTCGCCGTCGCCATATCGTCATTTCAAGCATCAGATTGTTCAATGCTGAATTTTTTGCTATTGTTACGCCACCATGACTTCAACTAGAAATGCAGTATACAACCACATAGGGGCATTGAAGAAAAACGTTAATGTAGCACATATAAATGCTGAGTCAATCGTCGCGCATATTGAAGAAATAAGAGAAATATTCAGCGGTCACCTTTTTGACGTCATTGCTATTTCTGAAACGTTTCTGAAACCAAATATTACCTCCGAATCAATTCAAATTTGTAATTACACGTGGATCCGAAATGATCGTACTGGTCTGGGCAGAGGTGGAGTTGCTCTTCTGGTGCTGTCAAGCCTTAAATTTAAAATATTGTGCAAATCTCCTTCTCAGTATTCCAATAGCCCAGAGTTCTTGTTCATCGAGCTGGAGTTCAGGTCAACTAAGTTAGTTGTCGGCGTGGTGTACCGCCCCCCTAAACGAGGTGGAATCGGTGAAGTTTTTGAAGAGGTTGCCAAACTAACCGCTATTTATCAACACGTTGTCATTTTGGGAGATTTTAATTCCAACATGCTTGAAACGACAGCGTATAGCAAAGAACTTACCTCCATCCTAAGGTCACAACGGCTCAGCTTCGTACCCTTCACAGCAACGTACCAGGCCCCTCAATCAAGCTCTCTCCTTGACCTCATCCTCATAAATAACGCAAACATCATTGAAAAATATGGTCAGCTCCCGGTAAGTGGTATATCTCGACACGACATGATTTACTGTTCTATGAAGCTCAAGTCTGACAAGATTAGACAAAAATATGTGCAGGTCCGAGACAAAAAGAATTTGAACAAAGAGGCCCTCCAGCGCGAAGTTTCGGCTGTAAATTGGGATGAGGTATACGCTGAACAAGGGCTAAATAAGAAAGTAGAAATGTTTAACAAGGTTATCACGACTCTGTTCGATAAACACTGCCCATTGATTAAATATAAGCCAAAACACCTGCCTGCCCCCTGGATCTGCGATAAATTGAGAAATATGATGAGAGAACGTGATGCTCTGTTTAAAAATTTTTCTAAAAACAGGGATAAAGAGACACACAATAAATATAAAAAAATGAGGAACAGTGTTAAACAAACCATGAGAAATTCAAAAAATAAGTACTATAAAGATCTCTTCAATCAAAATAAACAACCCAAGGATTTTTGGAAGATTATATCAGGACTCGGTATAAGTAAGAGCAAACAGGACCTTGACATTCCAGTCGATCTAAATAATCTTAATAAACATTTCTGCAAAACGGTCGATAAACCCTCATCTAGCGAGACAATAAACCGGTACAACAGCATATTAACTGACCGTGAGCCCTTCCAGATCGGAACGCTTTCGGAAGAGACTGTTAAGAAAGCCCTTTTCTCCGTGAAATCGAAGTCGGTCGGAACTGACGAAATTTCGATTGAAGTGCTCCATCTGTTGGCAGACGCCATATTACCCATCCTCACTCATCTGTTTAATTTTTCCATCTCAAAAGGTATCTATCCTGCATTATGGAAGTGTGCTCTTGTCAAACCCATCCCTAAAAAGAAACCCCCAGAAACTGAGCAAGACTTTCGGGCGATCTCCCTTCTCTGCGCGATGGGCAAAATTCTCGATAAAATTGTTTATCGAGAGTTGAGCTCGTATGTCGAAACACACAAGGTACTCGACCCTCGGCAGTCTGGATACAGAACGTTTTTCAGCACGGAAACCGCCCTGGTAAGAGTCTTCGACGATGTCCGACGAGCTATGGACCAGAGAATGGTTACGATCATGATAATGGTGGATTTCTCTTCGGCATTTGATATGCTTCGACCCGATATCCTGCTTGCAATTCTCAGCTCAGTTGGTGTGAGGGGAATAATGAAGGATTGGTTTGAGTCATACCTCACCCGACGACGTCAACGAGTCAAAGGATCTGAGAGAAAGATGTCTGAATGGAGAGACATTGAAATCGGTACCCCACAAGGTTCTGTCCTCTCTGCTCTTGTCTTCATTATCTATATCTCCTCCCTTTCTAAAATATTTTTACCCGGTAACAACTATATGATGTATGCAGATGATCTTCAGTTCTACATAAGCTGTAACGTTAATCAGCTCAGTACTACCGTCGCCACACTTAATGAAGAGTTGGCGAGACTGGCGATATGGTGTGATGACCATGGAATGAGGGTAAATGAGCTCAAGACTAAATGCATGCTTTTTGGCTGCCCTAAGCTGCTGCTCAAAGTCAATGACTCGGAGCTGAACTTGAGATATGGAGGAACTTCACTGGACATCGTAAGCGAAGCGAAGAATTTAGGGATCACCTGTCAATCGTCTTTATCTTGGGATAAGCAAGTTTCCAGCATGTGTTGCTCTGTTTACAAGAGCCTTTATCAGCTTCGCCGCCTTGCTATAGACTTCCCAACTTACGTGAGGCAACAACTAGTTCAGTCGCTGGTTTTTCCAACATTCAACTACGCTGCTACTGCCCTCACGGATCTGAAAAGTCAAGACCTCGACAAACTTCAAAGAGCCCAAAACGCTGCAGTCCGCTTCATCTTACGCATGAAAGTAGACGAGCACATCACCCCGGCATTTCAAAAACTCGGTCTACTGAAAATTAGAGAACTGAAGAAACTACATATTGCAACCTCTGTTTTCAAGATTCTGAAGTACAGGAAACCAGCATATCTCGCCGAGGATTTTGTAATGATGACTGAGGTCCACCACCGAAATACCAGAACAAAAGAAACAACTCTGCAGATCCCCCATCATCGGACAGTAACTTTCGAGCGTTCCTTTGTGGTTCAAGGATGCAAAATTTTCAACGCACACTCAGAACTCTTTCAGCTAAATACGAGAACCGAAACATTTAGAGCTAATTTTAAAAAGATGTTACTCAATCGACAGAGCGATAATTATTAGGACGTGTTTTATTAGGATGAACAAGCGAACTTTGAGTTTATTGTTTGAAAAGAAGACAAAATATTTCATTTTTCTTTTATTTACATCTGCAACTGTATTCTTTTCATTTTATTTATATTATTATATCTCTGTTTGAAGACTAATATTGTACAAACCATAATGAGCCAGGGAAGGTGGAAGAGAGGGCCACTAGGCCCTAACCTTCCCTGGTGGATAAATAAAACAATTCAATCAATCTCTCTCTCTCTCTCTCTCTCTCTCTCTCTTGTCTCCGCCTTGTGTCACCCTGGTCTCCGCCTTGTATCATCCTGGTTTTTGCTTCTGGTCTCTCTCGCCGTCTGAACTCCGTCGAGTGAGGATCGCGTTATCAGCTATTTGTTTACGTTTACTGCTTCGTGACTTTCACTCTATCTTCTCCGAGTCCCTTCACGCTATCTATTGTTTCGGTGCCCTGTCGTTTGTACTGATATCTGCTTTCTGTTCTGTCTGCCTAATCTATTTCTTTGTTAATTGGGTTCGCCCGTAGATGTGAAATAAATTAAAAAAATGGAACGAATTACGCTATTCGCTACGGAGGGGATGCAAATTTAGTGTATAATGAAGCAAACAGAAGCTACAAATTGAACTCCATGTTGACTCCGCCCAAGCGACCGCTTCATTTCCCACCAGTCGACCCGGAAAGGCCCGCTAACTCCTCTCTTATGAGAAGAATAATGGGGATGCGAATTTGGTGTAAAATGACGCTGACAAAATTTAATGCTTTGAATTGAACGCATAGTAGGTTCCGCCTAGGGGACTGCCACGTTCCCCGCCTGTCAACGCCGGTAAGGCCCCGCAAAGTTCCCTTTTCTGAGATGAATTTTTCTGCTAGTGACAGTAGAGAGGCAAATTTGGTGTACAGTGATGCCAACAATTGCTCTGAATTGAACGTTACTGATGATCCACTTAGCAGCTTGCATCATGCATTGCTAGTTGACGCTGGGAAGACCACAAACTCCTCATTTGGAGTACGATACCGCAAGCAAAGGCTCCACATTGAACGCTAAAGGCTCCACATATGAGACTGCCGAATTCCCCGCCAGCTGACGTCGGCAGGGCCTGCAAACTCCCCTTTTCTGAGAAGCATTACTACTTGCACCTGTGGGGAGACGAATTTGGTGTACAATGACGCCGATAAATGCTCCGAATTGAATGCTCCGCCTAGGGGGCTGCATCATTGCCCACAATTTTACGCCGGTAAGGTCCTGCCAACTCTCCAGAGTGACGGTGGGAGGTGAATTTTGTGTACAGTGACGCCGACATGTGCTTTGAATTGAATGCTAGTGTTGCTGCACCTTGGGGACTGCTTATTCCTTGCATGTTGACACCCGCAAGGCCCGCAAACTCCTCTCTCCTGAGAAGAATTACACTATTAGCGACGGAGAGAATGCACATTTGGTATATATATGACGCCGAATCTGAGAGGAATCACAATGCCAGCGGTAGAGGGGAGGCGAATTTAATGTACAGTGACATGTACAAGTGCCATGAATTTAATTCTAGTAAGGCTCCGCCTAGGAGACCGCTTCGTTCCCCACCGGTCGACGCCAGCAAGGCCCCACAAAATCATCATTCCTGAGAAGAATTATTCTGCTAGCGACGGTGGAGAGACGAACCTAGTATACAATGACGCCGACAAATGCTTTGAATCGAATGCTAGTAAGGCTCCGCCCAGGGGCTGCTTCGTTACCCACCGATAGACGCCGGCTAGGTCCTGCAAACTCTCAGAGAACAATTACATCATTAGCGACGGTGGGGATGAAAATTTGGTGTAAAATGACGCCGACTAATGTTCTTAATTGAATTCTGGAGAGGCTCCGCCTTTGGGGCTGCCTCATTCCCCGCCAGTTGACGCCGGCAAAGCCCGCAAACACCCCTCACTATTAGCAACGGTTTGCCTTTTACTCCACCTTGTCTCGTTCTGGTCTCTCTCGCCGTCTGAACTCCGTCGAGTGAGGATCGCGTTATCAGCTATTTGTTTACGTTTACTGCTTCGTGACTTTCACGCTATCTTCTCCGAGTCCCTTCACGCTATCTTCTTCCTTCTAAGATGGAATCAACAACTCCAGGTATTCCTAATAAAAAACCGCGGATAGAACCGCCTGGTCAACACACTTTCTTCACGAAAAACCAATTTTCGCCGTTTGCCAATCTGAATAAAGACGGAGATGTTATGGACCAAGAGGAGTCCGCTAACAATGAAACCAAAGAACAAATTCCACCTATTTACATATACAACGTCGCTAATATCAATAACCTAGTCAAGGAAGTTAAACAACTTAACACCGGTAAATTCGTCCACCGTACCACTGGAAACACTGTCAAATTAAATATGGAAACAATAGATGGTTACCGCTCTGCCGTCAAGTACCTGGAAGCTGCTCACGCCGAATTCCACACTTACCAGATTAAAAACGAGCGCCCGTTCCGAGTAGTCATTAGGGGCCTACATCACACTACTGGTCCTTCTCTAGTCATTGAAGAATTAAAAACTGCTGGATATGAACCAGTACAAATGGTACCAGCTCTGCACCCTGTCACGAAACAACCCATGCCTATCTTTTTCCTTGATCTTAAACCCAATGCAAAAAATCCCGAAATTTACACTGTCACTCACTTGTTCAACGCCATTGTGCGAGTTGAACCTCCCAAACCAAAACGTTCAGTGATTCAATGCACACGATGCCAAGCCTTCGGACACTCAAAAAATTATTCTCACCGAAATCCTAAGTGCGTTAAGTGTGATGGTTTTCATAGTACTGATCAATGCGCCAAAAATGGAACGAGCCCTCCAATCTGTACTAACTGCAAAGGCGCCCACACGGCAAACTATAAGGGTTGTCCAGTCCATGTCAACATTCAAAAGCTTTGGAATACGCCACACGAAAAAATTCAGCTGCTTACAAGCCCCCAGTCTGAAGTTCATCGAGATGTTACATGTCCCCATCCATCTACCCAGTCTCAACCGCAAACCTCTCGACGATCTACACACACCTATTCACATGCTGTCAGAAATCAACCCCAACCCTCTCCACCTACCACGAGCCATACAACATGGGCGTCAGCAGTAGATCCTGCCATCTCGAAGCTTTACGAGAAACTGGACCAACTAATCAATCTCATTCACCCACTGATTTCTATGTTAACCCAAATTATGCCCAAATTATTATCATGAACTTCTCCTTTACACACAACGATCTGGTAATTGTCACATGGAACTGCAGGGGGCTGGCCAACAAATTTCACGAATTAGAATTATTCCTAAAGCAAAACGATTCCGACATAGTCCTACTCACAGAGACAAAGATGCACCCTAATTCGAATTTTTATATGCCGGGGTACAGTTTATACAGAGCAGACCATCCCCAATCTTCTGGTAACAGAAGGCAAGGTGGCTCTGCAATTTTGATTAAACAAATAATAACGCACAACGAACTGCTCCCTATCTGCGAACCTGAGGCCCAAGTTGCACGCATTGGGATTAGTCTCAATGGCACAAATTTCATCATTGGATCATTCTATTCCGCCCCAGAAAGGCAAAATCACCGCCTTCCAATGAGTTCTCTCTGGGCGATTGCTCATGAAATGGGTCAGCATTTTCTAATGGGCGGCGACTACAATGCCAAACACCCACGATGGGGCTCAGCAACAACGAACCCCAGAGGACGATTGCTACGCGATGCCATCCACCAATTACAGCTCGAAATATTCTTCCCAGTCGAACCAACTCACTATCCGGACAACTCGAACCATTCTCCCGACGTCTTGGATATATTTATCGGGAAAGGAATTAGCCAGCTGGTCACCCCTCTCCAGGTAATCCACTCGCTGTCCTCTGACCACTACCCCGATCTTCTAAGCCTCTCCCCGGATTCCATTGCGTGCAGGTCGTCAAACCAACTCATTCAGTATCCTTTCGATTGGGGAAGATACTCGGCAGTTTTGAATGAACTCACAAACTTGAACCTCCCTTTAAAAAGTCCCAGGGATATCGATATAGCCGTAAGCCACTTAACTCAAACTATTCAGTATGCGGCAAGGGAAGCGAACACTCCAGCGAAAAGAATCTCCCACCGCTGTCATAAATATACTCCACCTCACATCGAGGAATTGTTGAGAATAAAACAACAAACTAAATCACTTTGGGAAAGGTCAAAATACCCTCCTCACAAAACGGCATACAACAGAGCGACCATAAAACTCAAAAATGCACTCATGGAGTTGAAAAAGTGCGAAAAGGAGAATGAAATTATGAGCTTAGAGGTGAGTGATGGGTCTCTTTTTAGAAAATGCAAAACACTTCTAAATGAGCGTCGTTATATTCCCCCTCTGAAGGACAATAACAGGTGGTATTCCACCCCCGAGGAAAAATCGTGCTTATTTGCAGAAAAATTGGTGGAGCAGTTCTCTCCGAATGACACAGATCCCACGGAGTTTCATGCACATGTGGAAGAAGTAATCTCTCAGCCTTTGCCCTTAACACCATTTACAGATTTCTTCAGCCCAGCCGAGGTGAAAAACTCTATCTTCCGCTCACCAACAAAGAAATCCCCAGGTCCCGACGGCATCACACAACCACTGCTCAAGAATTTACCCAAAAAGACCCTCGTCCTGCTTACACCAATCTACAACGCTGTCCTCCGAACAAAGCATTTTCCTTCGAAATGGAAAATGGAAACACGCTGAAATCATAATGATCCTCAAACCAAACAAGTCCGCCCATGATCCCAGGAGTTATCGCCCAATCAGCCTCCTCTCGATATTTTCCAAAATATTCGAGAGACTTCTTCTGCCTAAGCTGATGCCATTTTTCGAAACGGTCATCCCTAATTTTCAGTTCGGTTTCCGGCACATGCACTCATGCCAACAGCAGCTACATCGCGTGACCGAAGAAATCCTTGACGCCTTTGAAAAACGCGAAATATGCATTGGCTTGTTTCTCGACACGGAAAAGGCATTTGACAGGGTATGGCATCCTGGACTGCTATACAAGATAAAACCCCTCGTCCCTGACACCTACTACCGCATAGTGCAGTCATTCTTGGCAGAGCGGACTTTCCACGTTAAATGCGACCATGCCAAGTCGCTAAGTAAAAGCGCTTCAGCTTCAGTTCCGCAAGGCAGCGCATGGGGACCAATCGCCTACTTGATTTACGTCTCGGACGTTTCAGCTTCATCAGAAACTGTCACAGCAATGTTTGCGGATGATCAATGTATTCTATCCCGGGATGAAGACGGAAAGGCCTCTGAAAAATTGCAACATCACGTGCGAAGCATAGAGTCATGGAACGTGAAATGGAAAACAAAAGTGAATCCCCAAAAATCAGCAGTGGTCCCATTTACCCTAAAACGAATATACTCGATTTAATAATTCAAAGCATCGCCACTGGACCTATCTATCAAACGTCTGCTCTACCTCGTATTAATCAGGCCCGTATGGTTATACGGATGCTCTATATGGGGTCTAGCCAGCAAAACCCAAATTAAAAGAATTCAGGTACAGCAGAACAGGGCCCTACGACTGATCGCACGCGGACCTTGGTACGTCAGCAACGCAACACTTCACCGGGACTTGGACATACCTGAAGTAATGGACTGCATCAGAACCAATTCTACCAGACTACACTCCAGCATTCACCCCCATCCAAATCAAGCCCTCGCAGCCTATTGGACATCCTTAGAACGCCGCCCCCAAGGATCAAGAAGACTCAAACGAAAACGTACAATAGATATCCTACCAACCATCAGTGACAGTGAATGAACTCGAGAACTCGTGTGCTATTCAAATTCTGAAGGACTGTTAATGGACAGTGACCTTCAATCAAGTTCCACGCAATCTCTGCAAAGGGTTGCATGTATCACTACCAACTGTCACAACAAAGAGTATTGTTATATACAAAAAGTTAAATTAATAAAAAAATCTCGCCTCCGCCTTGTGTCATCCTGGTCTCCGCCTTGTCTCGTTCTGGTCTCTATTTCGCCTCCGCCTTGTGTCATCCTGGTCTCCGCCTTGTCTCGGCCTGGTCTCCACCTCGCCCCACCTTGTCTACGATTTGTATCCACCTATTCCACTAAATTTTGGACGCTGAATCGATTGGAATAGGTCTGGGACCCGCCACACCCACTGTTTCCCCCATTCGAGGAATAACCAACCCGTGTGTAAGAATTAGCAGGGTTTTGGTTGGTTATTCCTTGAATAATCAACCTATGTTTTCATGCAAATGGTCAACCTCTCCGATTCGGCTCAAAATTTTTTTCTGGACGTTTCATGATGTCTAGATCAAAAGAGGTCAATGTCCGTCCGCCGTACGCCGTCCGCCGTCCACGCCGTTTTTGGTAGTAGAAAATTTTCTAAAAATCTGAAATTTGGGTCAGGGGTCTGATACCGGCCTAGGACGGTCCTCCAAGCTTTTCAGCCCGATCGGACCAAATTTGGGCGGGGTAGGGGTCAAAATGTGTTCTTTGAAAAATGGATTTTCGAGATTTTGGGCGATCTAGGCGAGTGGGGTGTCATTTTCCACTAAATTTTGGACGCTGAATCAAATGAAATGGGTCCCAGAACGATCGGCACCCAGTGGAAGAAGTTATGGGTCAAATTGGGTATATATTACCCATTTTGAATATGTGTTTTTGAGATTTCTGGAACCTAGGCGTGTGGGGTATCATTTTCCGCTAAATCTTGGAAGCTGAATCCAATGAAGTGGGTCTCAGGTCGATTGGCACCCACTGGAAGAAGTTATGGGTCAAATTGGGTATATATTACCCATTTTGAATATGTGTTTTTGAGATTTCTGGAACCTAGGCGTGTGGGGTACCATTTTCCGCTAAATCTTGGAAGCTGAATCCAATAAAGTGGGTCCCAGAACGATTGGCACCCACTGGAAGAAGTTATGGGTCAAATTGGGTATATATTACACATTTTAAATATGTGTTTATGAGATTTCTGGTACCTGGGCGTGTAGGGTATCATTTTCCACAAAATGTTGGACCCTGAATCGATTGGAATGGGTCCGGGACCCGCCGCACCTACCGTTATCCCCATTTCCCCCATGTGAAGAAATGAGTCTCCATGCGCCTGGTCTGACGAATAACCAACCCCTGTGTAAGAATTTGCAGCGTTTTTTATAAGCATATTGTACCATGTACATTATGATAAAACTACTTTTGGCGTGAGAATTGTTTTCTTTCACGGATTCTCAAAATTAGAAGGTACTTAATGTGACAAATTCATAAAAATATTGTTTATAATAAGTGAATAATTAGTTAAGTACGAGCCAAATTGTCTGTGCCCATATGGTCATCTCAATCTCAAATTGACGGTAAACTTCATTATTAGATTCCCAATAAAGTCAACCGAATCGGTGTTGTGATAGTATAATGTAGGTAGCAATAGAGGGTGATTCCCTCCAAATTTCAACTTCCTAAACAAAAATCCGGATTTTAGGTGGTGGTTCAAACATTAAAAACGCTCTCCTGAAAAGTTGGGAAATTTGAGTTACCCACTTATTCACTGGGGCTGAACTCAGCCAGACTTTGATTCATATTACCCCTTTTGCCGTGCTCTTCTCACCTAACGAGCTATTTTTGCTTATCTTTTTCTCTTATTCAATAGTCCTCAAACATATATACAAGTTTTGGTTCGCAAACACAAACTTTAGTTTTTAAAAAGCAAACTTTTATTAACACACAGAAATTAAGGGTTTACACGCCACAATGGGTCGTCTTTGGCCCGCACCGAATAGCAAATTCTTATCACTTCAGGTAGGTTGTTTTAGTTCTTAGGTCTGCACACTACAACACAATTTATTCCCTACGAGTGCCAGCTTAACTAGTATAAATTCAACATCTTCCTTCGTCATTGTTATAGTGCCGTCTCAGGCCTGCTCGTAAGGCACTTACATAGGCAGTAAAGCGTATTCTGCTAAAGCATAAGAGTTAAGAAATAATATTGTTAAGGAACCTTGAGAAAGTTTCTAACACAATTCATGTGTTTCAGGTCGCCGAACAGATATGGGTGTGCGAAAAGGGGACGGTCACCAAATGGCAGGAGGGCATTCAAGGGTACAAAGAGCACCTCAAAGCCAAAATCACCAAGAAAAACGACGCCGCCGAAGCCCGCAGAAAATAGCTCTTCAACGACAACACCTTCCGCCTATTCACCCGTTCCACTTTCACGATTAAAAAACAAAATTAAATTAATTTTTCTCTTCCGAAAAATACAGAAACCAATCGATTTTGGTGACTTGAAAATCACGGTTGATCCGGCATAAGTGAGCGTTGAAATATTATCATCAAAGTGCGCGAGGTGTTATTTACATTAATCTTTACGATGAAGTGTTTACAATGGAATATAATAAAGATTAACGAAGTTGATGAGTTCAGTTGTTAGCTACTTAGCGGCGGTACCCTTCATGAAAATAAGAGAAAAGATGAATAGGTACCTCAATGAATAAAAATACGGAATGTCGAATTTGGGCACGTTCTGACAGATTTTTGTTGTTTACTCCTCGAATAATTAGAGTGAATCTCTCCGATTCGGCCCAAAAATGTTTTTTGCAGCGTGTCTTGATCAGAATAAGCAAATGTCCGTCAGCCGTCCACGCAGATTTTGGTAGTATTTTCTAAAAAATCTGAAATTTGGGTCAGGGACCCGATTCCGGCTCTAGTTTGTCCTCAAACACATGCTCCACGTTGTCGAAATTTACCTTCCAACGGTACGAAAGAATCCTCGTAGAAACAGCCACCAAAACGCCACCTCCGATAGCTTTAGTACTCGTACGTGCGGTTCTGTCTGTTCTATACAAAATGTAGTTAGGAAGGCCCAGTTCACTATCAGCCACCGTATCATCTAACCTGGTTCTGAGAAAAACAACAAATCGTAGTTTAAGGTAGGGCTCAAACATTTCATGGCAGCCAATTTGGTCCTCAATCTGGAATTAAATGTATGGGGTTAGGTCATGATAATGGTCAACCTCTCCGATTCGGCTCAAAAATTTTTTCTGGACGTTTCATGATGTCCTGATCAAAAAAGGTCAAAGTCCGTCCGCCGTACGCCGTCCTGATATACCTGCGCTAGACTGTTCCTGAGGCCATGTGGCCCATTACAGTCTATCCCAGTCGTGTTTTCCCTTTTTCTTTTCTTTGCGCTAGATCATCTGGGAGCCCCGCTCTATGGCTCCATGGCTTCCCCGTATATCAGGCACCCCACCCTCTTCCGGCGTCCGCCTGCCTGTGGCAGCCCAGGGTGGATCTCGTGGAGGTGCCGGGTTTTCCAAGGGGTCTTTTAGTTCAATCTTTTGCTCTGCTAGGCCTCCGTACTACCAGCCACCTTTAAAGGTGGCGGTTCGCGCCGCGACAGAGACAGGAGACCGAGACAGGAGACTGAGACCAGCGACCGCGACCGTCACTTGACATTAGGAAATGTATACGCGACAGTTCGCGAGCGAGACAGAGACAGGAGACCGAGACGCGAGACAGGAGACAGCGAGACGGTCGCTGCTCCGGACAAGTAGTGTCTCCGTCGCGCTCGTGAAAGCACACGTGTTTAGTGTTGAAAATGAGTTTTTCTGACGAAGACTGTGAGAATCTGATTGAACTAATCAGGCAGCACCCTCCGCTATACAATGCACAACTAGACTCCTACAGAGACGAACATTTGAAGGACAATAAAATATTCTAAACATCTGAGACAGCAAACCGAACGCATTTTCCGATACTCGTCTCGCACGACAAAGGCGGTAGTTAAATATTTCTTTGCTTAATCGTTTTTTGCAACTCTTCTAGCGTACGGTTTCATCATATAAGTATCAAGACTAAATGCTTCATCTGAAACTAAAAAATGGGGTAATATTATGTTCGAATTTGGTAGATTTTTTTGTTCTGGAAAATTAAATTCATTTTTCATGATTTGTTTCCCCATTGTAGACTTTTGGAATATTCCACTATCTCCTTCTTTGCCATAAGAGCCAACGTCTACTGCAATGAACTTGTAATTATGGTCTACAATAGCCAGAAGAACAATGGAGTAATACTCCTTATAATTAAAATACAGCGACCCACCTTTTTCAGGGGCTCTTATTCTTACGTGCTTCCCATCAATAGCACCTGTGCAATTGGGGAATTGCCATTTGTCCCAAAATCCTTCAGATATACGCCTAAAATCACCTTCTTTTGGAATAGGCATAAAAATTGGCACCAAAACAGTCTTTAAATGTTTTAACACCTCTTTGACTATTTGTGAAATATAAGAAGGTGATATACGAAATACGAATGATAGCATTGTTTTTTTCATTAAATTTAATACGTAATCAAACTGTGTTTAATTGAGCCGAAAATACTTCCTGAATATATTGTCATCAAACATCAGGTGCTTCTTTACTAATAGCGAAAATGATCCTTCTTGACCTCTAGTTAAATATAAATCCTTAATAGGTAATCGTCTTTCAGTTTTGTATTTGTAATAATAATGTAAGAGCAAATCATCGTCTTCTTCTTCCTCCAAAGGCAGCTTCATTACTAGGTTTTCCATCACGACACAAAACACCACTGACTTCATCGACAGACTCTCTTGAACTGAGCGTTTGCTTGATGACACTTGTCGCGATCTTCGGTCTCAGTCTCGACCTACAGTACATGCCGAAGAGACCGAGACACTTGTCGCGGTCGCTGGTCTCAGACTCCTGTCTCGGTCTCCTGTCTCTGTCGCGGCGCGAACCGCCGCCTTAACGCGCCTCTTCTTGTGCTTGCGGTCTTCCATCATTGGCATGTAATGAGCTTTAGGGTGGGGGTGGCTGTGGAGCTGTTGGGACTTAGTGCTTAATGTGGTGGTGGCGGCACTTACTCGCCACATTACTGGGCTTCACTGAACGTACAGGCATTTTGTAGGGGTACCTAAATAGGAAAACACCCCACCTGTGTCCTCCACTCCAGTTCATTCTTCACCCTTTTCTTTGTGCTCCACAGTCCTGCGAAGGAGTCCTTTGCTAAAACGCTGTAGGTAGGGCGAGTACTAGGATATTCCTCCCCTGCCTGGATAAAAACCTAAATTTAACTATGCCTAGCCTAAAAAAAAAATTATCACAGGCGCATATCACATTTTATTTAAAAGACTAGGGGGGGGAAGAGAGTACTTGTTATTCCTCCTTCCCCAAAGGCTTAGGTCTAGACCAACCCTGAGCACACCCACCACCTGGCCGGTAGGGAGGGGGATAAATCCCCGCCAGCCAGCCGAGCCCACCGTACGCCGTCCATCGTCTGCGCCGTTTTTGGTAGTAGAAAATTTTCTGAAATCTGAAATTTGGGTCAGGGGTCTGTTCCCGGCCTAAACGGGTCCTCGAAACTTTTCAGCCCGATCGGACCAAATTGGGGGGGGGGGGGGGGGGGTCAAAATGTCAAAATGTTTTTTTGAAAAATGGATTTTCGAGATTTTGGGCGATCTAGGCGAGTAGGGTGTCATTTTCCACTAAATTTTGGACGCTGAATCCAATGAAATGGGTCCCAGAACGATTGGCACCCACTGGAAGAAGTTATGGGTCAAATTGGGTATATATTACCCATTTTGTATGTGTTTTCGGGATTTCTGCTACCTAGGCGTGTGGGGTATAGTTTACCACTAAATTTTGGACGCTAAATTCAATGATGTGTGTCCCAGAACG
This sequence comes from Cyrtorhinus lividipennis, assembly GCA_019603395.1. Classification (NCBI taxonomy): domain Eukaryota; kingdom Metazoa; phylum Arthropoda; class Insecta; order Hemiptera; family Miridae; genus Cyrtorhinus; species Cyrtorhinus lividipennis. Next base: position 51,159,557 of record CM033998.1, on the reverse strand, counting down.
ATTGGCACCCACTGGAAGAAGTAATGGGTCAAATTGGGTATATATTACCCATTTTGAATATGTTTTCGGGGTTTCTGCTACCTAGGCGTGCTGGGTATAGTTTACCACTAAATTTTGGACGCTGAATTCAATGATGTGTGTCCCAGAACGATTGGCACCCACTGGAAGAAGTTATGGGTCAAATTGGGTATATATTACCCATTTTGTATATGTGTTTTCGGGATTTCTGCTACCTAGGCGTGTGGGGTATAGTTTACCACTAAATTTTGGACGCTGAATTCAATGATGTGTGTCCCAGAACGATTGGCACCCACTGGAAGAAGTTATGGGTCAAAATGGGTATGTATCTACCCATTTTGTATGTGTCAGGATTTCTGGTGCCTAGGCGTGTGGGGTATCACATTCCACTAAATTTCGGACCCTGAATGAATTGGAATGGGTCTGGGACTCGCCACACCCACTGTTTCCCCCATTCGAGGAATGACCAACCCGTGTGTAAGAATTTGCAGATTTTTTACTCGGCCGAACTCCAGCTCTGCCGATTCCACCGATTCCCCGACTGAGGTGTTTAGACTAGATCCGATTTTTCAAACGATTCTACCGATTTTCGTCAGTTGCCCCGGGCCCTTCGTATAATATGGAAGATCTAGCAGCGATAGAATTTCTAAATGAAAACTCACTGTTGAGATATATGTTGATGGTTGAGCGTCGGGAATGGGCGAATGACATTTTTATGGAAAGAGAATCATCCGGAGAGTTCCATACCTTGTTCCCCCCATTGCTAGAACAACCAATTAAGTTTCGCGAGTATTTCCGGATGACTCCAAAGACTTTTTTTTACATTCTGAGTGCTATCAGACGGCGAGTGAAGAAATTTTCTAATTACCGGATTTGTATTTCTCCAGAAGAGAGGCTGTGACGTTGAGCTAAGTCTTTATGATGTCGTTACACTTGACTTTCATTGTTTTCACTTCAAAGTTATTGTTTTAAAATAAATTTGATTTTCTCAAAATAGAAAGGTATCCGTAAAAATGCTTCGTTGACTGTACTTACATTAACTGTAAAAGATGGACGTTGTTATTTCCATATAGGGAAATGTTGAGATAAACCAAATCGAAATAGAAAGAAAAGGCGTTACTTTAATCGGATGAAATACAAGTGTGGAAGCGTGAAAATTAGAATAATAAATTAATGAAAATATAGGAACTTCGGAAGGAAAATAAATAAAAACAGTTGGATATAAAAGCGATGGTATAAATAAATTAAAATGTACGACCTGGCCAGGTATTAAATATCGACGTCGGAGATTTGGAGGAAGACGATGGCCAGGCGACGACCAGGAACGCCGACGAGACCCGAGTGAAGTCTCCGCGAACCCTGTTGGGCTAAGTACGTTCCCGACTTATTTCCCTTCGTGGTGAGGGATAAGTTGATAGGCGAGGACGTCCCGGATTATTTCCCATCGTGACGGGGAAGTAATATGTAGAGTTCCGATCACCTTCGGGATAGCGGGGAATGAAGGCGTCGGATGATATGGTTTGTCGCGAGGGAGATAGGGGAAGGTGGGGCAGTTGTGACCATTTTGGTTGGTTATTCCTTGAATAATCAACCTATGTTTTCATGCAAATGGTCAACCTCTCCGATTCGGCTCAAAATTTTTTTCTGGACGTTTCATGATGTCTAGATCAAAAAACGCTGCAAATTCTTACACAGGGGTTGGTTATTCCTCGGACCAGGCGCATGGAAACTGATTTAAAAACATGGGGGAAATGGGGAAAACGGTGGGTGCGGCGGGTCTCAGACCCATTCCAATCGATTCAGTGTCCATGATTAGTGGAAAATGATACCCCACACGCCAAGGTTCCAGAAATCTCAAAAACACATATTCAAAATGGGTAATATATACTCAATTTGACCCATAACTTTTTCCAGTGGGTGCCGATCGTTCTGAGACCCATTTCATTTGATTCAGCGTCCAAAATTTAGTGGAAAATGATACCCCACTCGCCTAAATCACCCAAAATCTCGAAAATCCATTTTTCAAAAAACACATTTTGACCCCTACCCCGCCCAAATTTGGTCCGTTCGGGCTGAAAAGCTTGGAGGACCGTCCTAGGCCGGGAACAGACCCCTGACCCAAATTTCAGATTTTTAGAAATTTTTCTGATACCAAAAACGGCGTGGACGGCGGACGGACCTTTTTTGATCTAGACATCATGAAACGTCCAGAAAAAAATTTTGAGCCGAATCGGAGAGGTTGACCATTTGCATGAAAACATAGTTTGATTATTCAAGGAATAACCAACCAAAAGGTCAATGTCTGTACGCCGTCCACCGTACGCCGTCCACGCCGTTTTTGGTAGTAGAAAATTTTCTAAAAATCTGAAATTTGGGTCAGGGGTCTGTTCCCGGCCTAGGACGGTCCTCCAAGCTTTTCAGCCCGATCGGACCAAATTTGGGCGGGGTAGGGGTCAAAATGTGTTTTTTGAAAAATGGATTTTCGAGATTTTGGGTGATTTAGGCGAGTGGGGTATCATTTTCCACTAAATTTTGGACGCTGAATCAAAGGAAATGGGTCCCAGAACGATCGGCACCCACTGGAAGAAGTTATGGGTCAAATTGGGTATATATTACCCATCTTGAATATGCGTTTTCGAGATTTCCGGTACCTGGGCGTGTGGGGTATCATTTTCCACTAATCATGGACACTGAATCGATTGGAATGGGTCTGGGACCCGCCGCACCCACCGTTTTCCTCATTTCCCCCATGATTTTAAATCAGTTTCCATGCGCCTGGTCCGAGGAATAACCAACCCGTGTGTAAGAATTTGCAGCGTTTTAACAAATCCTTCAATTGAAAGTAGGGAACTGAATTTTTTGGAACAGAAAAAAAACTCGCCAAAAACTAGGACATTTTAGCCAATAGAATCCGGATTTAGTTGAAGAAAAAATCCAAGTATAATTACTTTTTCTGATTTTTCCCCAATGCTTAACTTTGGTCACAGCTGCCCCATATGTGGGGCAGATATGAGCACGATATGGGGCACATGTGCGGTCTCCATTCCGATTTGACTCTCGCTCGTGTCCTCTATTCCACTCCTCAGGGAAGAAACGTTCCGTATTTTCCCGCACTACTTCGTCACCAAAGCGCCTCAAACACCGAACAACTTCGCGAAGACGGTTCGGCTCTAGTCTGCACGTTTTGTTACCATTCGGTATTGGCTCAATGGCGACGAGCTGCCAATTCGAACGTCAATCCCGAAAGTCGTACGTACAATTGGCACGACTACATATGTTTCGTATGCGGCATCACCACATACCGCCGCCGCGTTCGGGCGCTCCCCGTCAAGGAATTTCCCTTCCTCCGCTACCATCGCGCTCCAGAGCGGTCGCTCCTCGTCGAAAACGGAGAATTGGCCGTCGTCTGTTTAGACTGCTACGAAACTCTTCGGTCACGGAGTTTAGACTACGAAAAGTGGGGATTGCCCCCGGAGAAAAGACAGTACAATTGGATACCGCAACCACCGCCGCCTGAAGACTCGCCTGACGTCCTCGTAGCCCGTTTACCGTCCGGTCATCGTCAGGATAACACGATTGTTTCGGCGTCATTACCAAATAGAACGACAAATTCGACCAAAAAATCTACATCCTCTTCTTCGCACAGCGGCAAACCGTCAGACAAAAGGAATTCTTCCCACCCCGTCAAACCTTCGCCTGAACAATGTGGTTCTAAGTCGAAAACGTCGCAACCGACGCCGGTTCGTCCTCCGCCCGTTGTTCCGACGGCGCCACCGCCGATGCAATTGGGACACGCGCCTCCGCCAGTGGCTCCGCCTCAACAAGGGCGCTCGTTCTCCGCTTTTCCACGGAACCTCGCCTCTAAACAGTCGACACCGGAAGTAGAAGACGGTCAAACGGTATCTCCCCAAAACAGGGGACCACCTCCTCTCGTACGTGCTCCATCGCCGACGAACAACAAACTCCACGAGAAGGAGCCGACTGGTCGGAGCGGCTTTCAACCGTGCAGGCCGCCCAGCGACGCTCGAGTCCCACCTATCGGAGTCCCGCACCTCGACTACCTCATGTACCACCCTCAACATCACATGTACCCTCCCGTCCCGCACCCACCCTATAGGCACGACGAGGCGTTGTACATGGAAATGGCTCGGTATCCGCTCCAGTATCATTCGGGGATGTACCCCATCCTTCCACCGCCGCTTCTCCTCAGCCCCGCTTCTCTGCACGATCGGATGAAAATGGTCGAGGAAGAGCAACGAATGAGAGAAGCCGAACGGCGGGAGAAAAACAAACGATCACCTCGAGCGTCGCCGTCCCACTCCCACGACTCCAATGAAAAAGGTGTCGTTCAACCAAAATTCGTTCGACCTTTGAAGACGGACCACCACAACCTAAAAGAAAAAGTCCGCCACATGGAGGTGACGCCCCCGGGCCGCCTTTCAATTTAGAATTGTCAATATCTGAACAGTATCTGACGGGAAATCCTCTCTACGTTAAACCACCACGACCGAAGGACGGGAACGTCGTCAGCCAGTTGGATTTGAACGCTCGCGAATCGGCTCGTATAATTTTGATCGACTCAGACAACGAAGAAGTTTCCGGCCCTGACTTGAATCCGCTCATCCTATCAAAACACTGCACAACGATTACTACGAACTACCACAAAATTATGTGACTGCAACCTAATCGTTTTTATCCCCCTCATGAGAACCTGTTGACTTTATCCAGTGAAACAAAAGATCTGAGAATGGTTTCCATTCAGCCCAATAAACGTACCCCCCTTGTTTACCTGACCATTATGGCGGGTAATATGAACTACTCTGACTGCAACCTGATCGTTTTTATCCCCCTCATAAGAACCTGTTGATTTAATTCAGTGATAAAAAAATCTGAGAATGGTTTCCATTCAGCCCAATAAACGTACCCCCCTTGTTTACCTGACCATTATGGCGGGTCAAGTGAACTTATCTGACTGCAACCTGATCGTTTTTATCCCCCTCATGAGAACCTGTTGTCTTTATACAGTGATAATAGAAATCTGAGTCAGGTTTCTATTCAGCTCAATAAACGTACCCCCCTTTGTTTATCTGACCATTATGGCGGGTAATATGAACTACTCTGACTGCAACCTGATCGTTTTTATCCCCCTCATGAGAACCTGTTGTCTTTATACAGTGATAATAAAAATCTGAGTCAGGTTTCTATTCAGCTCAATAACCGTACCCCCCTGGTTTACATGACCATTATGGCGGGTAATATGAACTACTCTGACTGCAACCTGATTGTTTTTATCCCCCTCATGAGAACCTGTTGTCTTTATACAGTGATAATAAAAATCTGAGTCAGGTTTCTATTCAGCTCAATAAACATATCCCCCTTGTTTACCTAACCATTATGGCGGGTAATATGAACTACTCTGACTGCAACCTAATCGTTTTTATCCCCCACATGAGAACCTGTTGTGTTTATACAGTGATACAAAAAATCAGAGAATGGTTTCCATTCAGCTCAGTAAACGTACCCCCCTTGTTTACCTGACCATTATGGTAGGTTAAGTGAACTTATCTGACTGCAACCTAATCGTTTTTATCCCCCTCATGAGAACCTGTTGTCTTTATACAGTGATAATAAAAATCTGAGTCAGGTTTCTATTCAGCTCAATAAACGTATCCCCCTTGTTTACCTAACCATTATGGCGGGTAATATGATCTACTCTGACTGCAACCTAATCGTTTTTATCCCCCTCATGATAACCTGTTGACTTTATCCAGTGCTACAAAAAATCTGAGAATGGTTTCCATTCAGCCCAATAAACGTACCCCCCTTGTTTACCAGACCATTATGGCGGGTTAAGTGAACTTCTCTGACTGCAACCTAATCGTTTTTATCCCCCTCATGATAACCTCTTGACTTTATACAGTGATACAAAAAAACTGCGAATGGTTTCCATTCAGCCCAATAAACGTACCCCCTTGTTTACCAGACCATTATGGTGGGTAATATGGACTACTCTGACTGCAACCTAATCATTTTTATCCCCCTCATGATAACCTGTTGTTTTTATCCAGTGATACAAAAAATCTGAGAATGGTTTCCATTCAGCCCAATAAACGTCCCCCCCTTGTTTACCGGACCATTATGGTGGGTAATATGAACTACTCTGACTGCAACCTAATCGTTTTTATCCCCCTCATGATAACCGGTTGACTTTGTCCAGTGATACAAAAATCTGAGAATGGTTTCCATTCAGCCCAATAAACGTACCCCCCTTGTTTACCAGACCATTATGGTGGGTAATATAAACTACTCTGACTGCAACCTAATTGTTTTCATCCCCCTCATGAGAACCTGTTAACTTTATACAGTGATTAAAAAAATCTGAGTCAGGTTTCTATTCAGCTCAATAAACGTACCCCCCCTTGTTTATCTGACCATTATGGCGGGTAATATGAACTACTCTGACTGCAACCTGATCGTTTTTATCCCCCTCATGAGAACCTGTTGTCTTTATACAGTGATAATAAAAATCTGAGTCAGGTTTCTATTCAGCTCAATAACCGTACCCCCCTGGTTTACATGACCATTATGGCGGGTAATATGAACTACTCTGACTGCAACCTGATCGTTTTTATCCCCCTCATGAGAACCTGTTGTCTTTATACAGTGATAATAAAAATCTGAGTAATGGTTTCCTATTCAGCCTCAATAAACGTACCCCCCTTGTTTACCTGACCATTATGGCGGGTAATATGAACTACTCTGACTGCAACCTAATCGTTTTTATCCCCCTCATGAGAACCTGTTGATTTTATCCAGTGATACAAAAAATCTGAGAATGGTTTCCATTCAGCCCAATAAACGTACCCCCCTTGTTTACCTGACCATTATGGTAGGGTAAGTGAACTTATCTGACTGCAACCTAATCGTTTTATCCCCCTCATGAGAACCTGTTGTACTTTATACAGTGATACAAAAAATCTGAGTAATGGTTTCTATTCAGCTCAATAAACGTACCCCCCTTGTTTACCTGACCATTATGGCGGGTAATATGAACTACTCTGACTGCAACCTAATCGTTTTTATCCCCCTCATGAGAACCTGTTGACTTTATACAGTGATACAAAAAAACTGCGAATGGTTTCCATTCAGCCCAATAAACGTACCCCCTTGTTTACCAGACCATTATGGTGGGTAATATGAACTATTCTGACTGCAACCTAATCAGTTTTATCCCCCTCATGAGAACCTGTTGTTTTATCCAGTGATACAAAAAATCTGAGAATGGTTTCCATTCAGCCCAATAAACGTACCCCCCCTTGTTTACCGGACCATTATGGTGGGTAATATGAACTACTCTGACTGCAACCTAATCGTTTTTATCCCCCTCATGAGAACCTGTTGACTTTATACAGTGATACAAAAAATCTGAGAATGGTTTCCATTCAGCCCAATAAACGTACCCCCCCTTGTTTACCGACCATTATGGTGGGTAATATGAACTACTCTGACTGCAACCTAATCGTTTTTATCCCCCTCATGAGAACCTGTTGACTTTATACAGTGATAATAAAAATCTGAGTCAGGTTTCTATTCAGCTCAATAAACGTACCCCCCTTGTTTACCTGACCATTATGGCGGGTAATATGAACTACTCTGACTGCAACCTGAATCGTTTTTATCCCCCTCATGAGAACCTGTTGTCTTTATACAGTGATAATAAAAATCTGAGAAAGGTTTCTATTCAGCCCAATAAACGTACCCCCCTTGTTTACCATGACCATTATGGCGGGTAATATGAACTACTCTGACTGCAACCTATCGTTTTTATCCCCCTCATGAGAACCTGTTGTACTTTATACAGTGATAATAAAAATCTGAGTCAGGTTTCTATTCAGCTCAATAAACGTACCCCCTTGTTTACCTGACCATTATGGCGGGTAATATGAACTACTCTGACTGCAACCTGATCGTTTTTATCCCCCTCATGAGAACCTGTTGTCTTTATACAGTGATAATAAAAATCTGAGTCATGGTTTCCATTCAGCCTCAATAAACGTACCCCCCCTTGTTTACCTGACCATAATGGCGTGGTAATATGAACTACTCTGACTGAACCTAATCGTTTTATTCCCCCTCATGAGAACCTGATTGACTGTTATACGAGTGATCCTAAAATCTGAGTCATGGTTTGCCATTCAGCTCCAATTAACTGTCCCCTCCCTGTTTACCGGACCATTATGGCGATGGTACTATGAACTACTCTGACCTGCAACCTTACTCGTTTTTATCCCCCTCATGAGAACCTGTTGTACTTATACGAGTGATACATAAAAATCCTGAGTCATGCGTTTGTCCAATCAGCCCCAATAAACGTCCCCCCCTTGTTTATCAGGACCATCATGGCTGGGTAATATGAACTACTCTGACTGCAACCTAATCGTTTTTATTCCCCCTCATGATAACCTGTTGTACTTCATCAGAGTGATACATAAAAATCTGAGTCATGTTTCCTATTCAGCCCAATAAACTTACCCCCTTGTTTACCGACCATTATGGTCGGGTAATATTGAACTACTCTGACTGCAACCTACATTCGTTTTTATCCCCCTCCATGCGAACCTGTTGACTTTATCCAGTGATACAAAAATCTGAGAATGGTTTCCATTCAGCCCAATAAACGTACCCCCCTTGTTTACCTGACCATTATGGCGGGTAATATGAACTACTCTGACTGCAACCTAATCGTTTTTATCCCCCTCATGAGAACCTGTTGTCTTTATACAGTGATAATAGAAATCTGAGAATGGTTTCCATTCAGCCCAATAAACGTACCCCCCTTGTTTACCTGACCATTATGGCGGGTAATATGAACTACTCTGACTGCAACCTGATCGTTTTTATCCCCCTCATGAGAACCTGTTGTCTTTATACAGTGATAATAAAAATCTGAGTCAGGTTTCTATTCAGCTCAATAAACGTACCCCCCTGTTTACATGACCATTATGGCGGGTAATATGAACTACTCTGACTGCAACCTGAATCGTTTTTATCCCCCTCATGAGAACCTGTTGACTTTATACAGTGATAATAAAAAATCTGAGTCAGGTTTCTATTCAGCTCAATAAACGTACCCCCCTTGTTTACCTGACCATTATGGGGGTAATATGAACTACTCTGACTGCAACCTAATCGTTTTATCCCCCTCATGAGACCCTGTTGACTTTATACAGTGATAAAAAAATCTGAGTCATGGTTTCTATTCAGCCCAATAAACGTACCCCCCTTGTTTACCTGACCATTATGGCGGGTAATATGAACTACTCTGACTGCAACCTGAATCGTTTTTATCCCCCTCATGAGAACCTGTTGTCTTTATACAGTGATAATAAAAATCTGAGTCAGGTTTCTATCAGCTCAATAAACGTACCCCCCTTGCTTTACCTGACCATTATGGCGGTAATATGAACTACTCTGACTGCAACCTAATCGTTTTTATCCCCCTCATGATAACCTGTTGTACTTTATACAGTGATACATAAAAATCTGAGTCATGGTTTCTATTCAGCCCATATAAACGTACCCCCCTTGTTTACCTGACCATTATGGGGGTTAATATGAACTACTCTGACTGCAACCTAATCGTTTTTATCCCCCTCATGAGAACCTGTTGACTTTATACAGTGATACAAAAAATCTGAGAATGGTTTCCATTCAGCCCAATAAACGTACCCCCCTTGCTTACCGGACCATTATGGCGGGTAATATGAACTACTCTGACTGCAACCTAATCGTTTTTATCCCCCTCATGAGAACCTGTTGACTTTATACAGGGATACAAAAAATCTGAGAATGGTTTCCTATTCAGCCCAATAAACGTAACCCCCCTTGTTTACCTGACCATTATGGTGGGTAATATGAACTACTCTGACTGCAACCTAATCGTTTTTATCCCCCTCATGATAACCTGTTGTCTTTATACAGTGATACAAAAATCTGAGATAGGTTTCCATTCAGCCCAATAAACGTCCCCCCCTTGTTACCGGACCATTATGGTGGGTAATATGAACTACTCTGACTTGCAACCTAATCGTTTTATCCCCCTCATGATAACCTGTTGACTTTATCAGTGATACAAAAAATCTGAGAATGGTTTCCATTCAGCCCAATAAACGTACCCCCCCTTGTTTACCGGACCATTATGGATGGGTAATATGAACTACTCTGACTGCAACCTAATCGTTTTTATCCCCCTCATGATAACCTGTTGACTTATACAGTGATACAAAAAATCTGAGTAAGGTTTCTATTCAGCTCAATAAACGTACCCCCCCTTGTTTACCTGACCATTATGGCGGGTAATATGAACTACTCTGACTGCAACCTGAATCGTTTTTATCCCCCTCATGAGAACCTGTTGTACTTTATACAGTGATAATAAAAATCTGAGACGGGTTTCTATTCAGCCCAATAAACGTACCCCCCCTTGTTTACCTGACCATTATGGCGGGTAATATGAACTACTCTGACTGCAACCTAATCGTTTTTATCCCCCTCATGAGAACCTGTTGACTTTATCCAGTGATACAAAAAATCTGAGAATGGTTTCCATTCAGCCCAATAAACGTCCCCCCCTTGTTTACCTGACCATTATGGTGGGTAATATGAACTACTCTGACTGCAACCTAATCGTTTTTATCACCCTCATGAGAACCTGTTGTCTTTATACCGTGATATAAAAATCTGAGTCAGGTTTTCATCAGCCCAATAAACGTCCCCCCTTGTTTACACGGACCCTTAATGGTGGGTACTATGAACTACTCTGACTGCCAACCTATCGTTTTTATCCCCCTCATGAGAACCTGTTGTACTTTATAGCAGTGATAATAAAAATCTGAGTCAGGTTGAAGCAGCCCAATAAATGCCCTCCCTTGTTAACCAGACCATTATGGCGAGTTAATATGAACTACTCTGACTGCAACCTAATCGTTTTTTGATCCCCCTCACATGAGAACCTGTTGTCTTTATAAGTGATAATAAAAATTGAGTCAGTTTGTAATCAGCCCAAAAACGTCCCCCCCTTGTTATCAGACATCATGAGCGGGTAATATGAACTACTCTGACTTGCAACCTAATTGTTTTATCACCAGTGAGAACCCTGTTGTCTTATACAGTGATAAAAAAATCTGATCAGGTTCTATTCAGCCCAATAAACGTCTCCCCCTTGTTTACCGCGACCATCTATGGCGGGTAATATGAACTACTCGACTGCAAACCTAATCAGTTTTTATTCCCTCATGAGAACCGGTTGTCCTTTAATACAGGTGATAATAAAATTCTGATGTCAGGTTTGTCCATTCAAGCCCAATAAACGTCCCCCCCTTGTTTACCAGACCATTCATGGCGGGTAATATGAACTACTCTGACTGCAACCTAATCGTTTTTTTCCCTTTCATGAGAACCTGTTGTCCTTCATAGAGTGATAATAAAAATCTGAGTCAGTGTTGTACTCAGCCCCAATAAACCCGTTCCCCCCCCTTGTTTTACCAGACCCATTCATGGCGGGTAATTAGAAGCTACTCTGACTGCAACCTAATCGTTTTTTATCCCCTTCATGAGAACCTGTTGTCTTCATGAGTGCATAATAAAAATCTGTAGTCAGGTTTTAATCCGCCCAATAAACGTCACCCCTTGTTTACCAGACCATAATGGCGGGTAATATGAACCTACTCTGACTGCAACCTAATCGTTTTTATCCCCCTACATGAGAACCTGTTGTCCTTATAGACGTGATAGATGAAAAAATCTGAGTCAGGTTCCCATTCAGTCCCATAAACGTTCCCCCCCCTTGTTTTACCAGACCATATGGCGGGGTAATATGAAACTCTACTCTGACTTGCTAACCTAATTCGTTTTTATCCCCCATCATGAGAACCTGTTGTTCCTTTATGGAGTGATAATAAAAATCTGAGTCAGGTTTCGTAATCAGCCCAATATAACTGTCCCCTCTTGGTTTACCAGAAACCATATGGCGGGTAATATGAACTACTCTGACTGCAACCTAATCGTTTGTTATCCCCCTCATGAGAACCTGTTGTCCTTTATGAGACGTGATACATAAAATCTGAGTCAGGTTTCCATCAGCCCAAAAACTTCCCCCCCTGTTTACCAGACCATCCATGGCGGGTAATATGACTACTCATGACTGCAACCTAATTCGTTTTATCCCCTCATGAGAACCTGTTGTCAGTTCATAGAGTGATATAAAAATCTGAGAATGGTTTCCATTCAGCCCAATAAACGTACCCCCCTTGTTTACCTGACCATTATGGCGGGTATATGAACTACTCTGACTGCAACCTAATCGTTTTTATCCCCCTCATGATAACCTGTTGACTTTATCCAGTGATACAAAAAATCTGAGAATGGTTTCCATTCAGCCCAATAAACGTACCCCCCTTGTTTACCTGACCATTATGGCGGGTAATATGAACTACTCGACTGCAACCTAATCGTTTTTATCCCCTCATGAGAACCTGTTGACTTTATACAGTGATACAAAAAATCTGAGAATGGTTTCCATTCAGCCCAATAAACGTACCCCCCTGTTTACTGACCATTATGGGGGTAATATGACTACTCTGACTGCAACCTAATCGTTTTTATCCCCCTCATGATAACCTGTTGTTTTATCCAGTGATAAAAAAATCTGAGAATGGTTTCCATTCAGCCAATAAACGTCCCCCCCTTGTTTACCATGACCATTATGGCGGGTAATATGAACTACTCTGACTGCAACCTAATCGTTTTTATCCCCCTCATGAGAACCTGTTGTCTTTATACAGTGATAATAAAAATCTGAGTCAGGTTTCTATTCAGCTCAATAAACGCCCCCCCTTGTTTACGGACCATTATGGCGGGTAATATGAACTACTCTGACTGCAACCTAATCGTTTTTATCCCCCTCATGAGAACCTGTTGTCTTTATACAGTGATAAAAAAATCTGAGTCAGGTTTCTATTCAGCCAATAACGTACCCCCTTGTTTACTGACCATTATGGCGGGTAATATGAACTACTCTGACTGCAACCTGATCGTTTTTATCCCCTCATGAACCTGTCTTTATACAGTGATAAAAAAATCTGAGTCAGGTTTCTATTCAGCTCAATAACGTCCCCCTTGTTTACTAGACCATTATGGCGGGTAATATGAACTACTCTGACTGAACCTAATCGTTTTTATATCCCCCTCATGAAACCTGTTTGGGTCTTCATAAGTGGATTAATAAAAATCTGAGTCAGGTTTGTAATATCCCAATAACCGTCCCCCTCCCTTGTTATACCAGCCCATTATGGCGGGTAATATGAACTACTTGACTGCAACCTAATCGTTTTTTATCCCCTCATATAACCTGTTGACTTTATACAGTGATACAAAAATCTGAGACTTGTTTCCATTCAGCCATAAACGTCCCCCCCTTGTTTTAACCGGACCTTATGGTGGGTAGTATGAACTACTCTTACTGCAACCTAATCGTTTTTCATCCCCTCATGATAACCCCTGTTGCTTTATCCGTGAATACACAAGCTCACTGGTTGCACAACCTTTTAAAACTGGTTGCGCAACCGAATATCAAAACTGTTTCGTCATCAATTTTGAAACTGGTTGCGTTAACTGATTCAAAACTGGTTGCGCAATCGATATAAAAACTGGTTGGCGCAATCATTTTAAACCTGGTTGCGCAAAATCAGAAAAATTTTTAAAACTGATTCGGTCAACTGATTTTCAACACTGGTTGCGCATTCGATATAAAAACTGGTTGGCGCAATCAATTTTAAATTAAAAACTGGTTTTGCGCAATCGATTTCTAAACTGGTTGCGCCAATGCGCAACTGCATTTCAAAACTTGTTTGCCGCAATCGATTAAAAACTGGTTGCGCAATCAATTTTAAAACTGGTTCGCATCGATTTCTAAACTGGTTGCGCAATGCGCACTGATTTCAAAACTGGTTGCGCAATCAATATAAAAAACTGGTTGCGCACATCATTTTAAAACTGGTGCGCAATGCGATTATAACTGGTTCGCCACTGATTTTTAAAACTGGTTGCGCACGATTTTCAAAACTGGTTCGCAACCGAATTTATAACTGGTTGCCAACTGATTTCAAAACTGGTTGCGCAACAAACCAGTTATAATTCGATTCGCAACCATTTTAAAATTGATGTGTGTGCTGTGCAACGTGAGTTGTTTTATATCGATTGTCGCAACCAGTTGTGAATCAGTTGCGCAAATCAGTTTTTAAAATTGATTGCGCAACCATTTTCTATATTGGTTGCGCAACAGTTTTTAAATCGATTGCGCAACCAGTTTTGGGATGTCGTTGCGCAACCAGTTTTAAATTGGTGTCAACCAGTTTTGAAATCAGTTTGCCCACCAGTTTAAATCAGTTTGCTGCTTAAAAAACTGATAACGCTACCCAATTCAAAACTGGTTGCGCAACGATGTCAAAACTGGTTGCTCACCTTTGTAATGGGTTGCGCAATCCGATTTCAAACTGGTTTGCGCATCGATTCTCATTACTGGTGGCAATGATATTCAAAACGGGTTGCACAACCAAAGTTTTCAAAACTGGTTGCGCACCGATATCCAAAACTGTTGTCGCAATCGATTTCAAAACTGGTTTGCGCAACCATATAAAACTGGTTTGGTCGCATTCAATTTTGAACTGGTGGCGGCAATCGATATAAAAACTGGTTGCGCAAAATCATTTAAACTGGTTGCGCAATCGGAATTAACGGTTGCGCCAAAACTGATTTTAAACTGGTTTGCGCAATGCGCAACTGATTTCAAAACCTGGTTGCGCATCGATAGAAAACCTGGTTGCGCAATCATTTTAAAATTGGTTGCGCATCGAATTTATAACTGGTTGCGCACTGATTTTTTAAACTGGTGCGGCACAACTGATTTTCAAAGTGGTTTCACAATCATTTCAAAACTGTTGCCGCAACCAATATAAAACGGGTTGCGCGAACCAATTCTTGAAACTGGTTGCGCAATCGATATAAAAACTGGTTTGCGCAATCAATTTTTAAAGCTTGTTGCGCAATCGAATTATAACGGGTTGCAACTGTTTTTAAACTTGGTTGCGCGACTGCGCAACTGATTTCAAAACTGGTTGCGCAACTGATTTTAAAACTGGTTGAGCAATCGATTGTTAAAACTGGTTTGCGCATCGATTTCAAATGGTTGCGTCACTGATTTCAAAACTGGTTGCGCAACTGATTTTAAAAACGGTTTTTTGCACCCGTTTTTTCAAACCTGGTTTTGCAACCGATTTCAAAACTGTTTTTTGAAACCCATTTCAAAACTGTGTTTGCAACCAATTCAAAACTGGTTTCATACCAAATTCAAAACTGGTTTTTGAAAACAAAATGGGTCCTGCAACGAATAAAATGGGCACAACCACGGTTTCCTCCCCCCTATTTTATAAAATCTGCGCCCCACCTATTAGCTACGATTGTTTGGGAAACCACCTGATATTGAGAAACTGACGCCTTATCATACCTATCAAATACAAAAAACCTTGCATCACCTCTATATAGAGGGCAACGGCATGCCTTTCAAACTCGGCAAATTCTTACCCAGGGGTTGGGTCGTGGCCCAGCTGCATTAAAACACAGGGCGAATGGGGAAAAAGGTGGGGTGGCGGGTCCCAGACCCATTCCAATCGATTCAGTGTCCCATGATTAGTGGAAAATATCCCCACACGCCAAGTACCAGAATCTCATAAACACGTATTCAAGTGGGTAATTATACCAATTTGACCCTAACTTCTTCCAGTGGGTGCCGAATCGTTTGGGACCCATTTCATTGGATTCAGCGGTCTAAAATTTAGTGGAAAATGATACCCCACCGCCTAGACGCCCAAAATCTCAAAATTCATTTTTCAAAAACACATTTTGACCCCTACCCACCCCCCGCCCAAATTTGGTCCGATTGAGCTGAAAAGCTTGGAGGACCGTCCTAGGCCGGGAACAGACCCCTACCCAAATTTCAGATTTTTTAGAAATTTTTCTACTACCAAAAACGGCTGTGGAACGGCGGACGGCGACGGGGACGTGTGCGGTGAGGCGGGGCGTACGCACGGAATTGAGCATTTTTTGATCTAGACACCATGAAACGTTCCGCAGAAAAAAATTTTGGCCGAATCGGTAGAGGGTTTGGGGACTATTTGCATGAACATAGGTTGATTATTCAAGGAATAACCAACCAAACGGTCGTCCGGGGCTGGCCGCTGATACAGCCGAAAAAACTTCAAAAACTATCTCGGCAATCGGCACAAATCATCGTCACCTGGCTCCCACTTTCGCTTCTCCTCGTTGAATTTTTGCTTTTCTTTATGCACTCGTTTCATGGCATTAGGTAATGTCTCAACAATGTTTTAGACAACCCCATTGACTCTGTTAGTTAAATATGCTTCCTTGCTCCTTTCAGACCTCCATGACTACGATTAACAGCTAGGGATGCAACGATAACCGATCGATATCGATACGGTATCGTACTTTTCTTTCCGAGCCAATCATTTGTATCGATACATTGCTTTTGATAACCGATAACCGTATCGGAAAATTACATCGGGATCGAAAAATATAGAACAATAACATTACCGAATCACCATTTTTTGTTAAAAAGTTACCAATTAAGAACAAGAAAGCCCTCTCCTAAAGGTGCGCTACACTTGTTTTGGGCCAGACTCGAGTATTTACTATAGACTCGAGGTATAACATAAGACTAAGGTTTACGTCGAAGGGCCAGACGCTTCGGAGAGAGATTCCCTCTTCCCTGCTTTGATATGGGGTCAGTCTTGTAAGAAGAAGAATGCCTGCTATCGACCAGTAATAAAACAGTATTAAATGTGTTATTTGTTTCCGTGGGTCACTTTGTTTGTTAGTTAGTGTTCATGGATAAGGTGATTTACTTAATGTGTGTGGACGCGTTGATTCCTCATAAGGTTCTGATTTGGTGGGGAATGTAGCGAATTGCGTGAAAACATCAGTAACAACACATCCTGTGGGTTTCAATAATTTCGCTCTTGAAAGTATGTTAATAGGGTAACCGGGGGCCCCCCTGCGAGACGGCGAGTGCCGATTTTGATTCGATACCGATATTAGTTGTATCGATCTTTGAATCCGATACGTGCTTGTATCTGATACATTCTTTCGATACAATACTAGTTACTCTATCGATCCTCCCCAGGTTATCGATCATCCCTATAACGCACTATTCCGCACAAGGGGCGCGTAGAAAAATGTCATCTCGCTCATGTAATACGCCGAATCCGTTGTCGCTCCTCTTGAACAACATCAGGGCAATTCGTGGAGGTGGAATTTTTGACATTTTGGGCGATTTCAGAGACCTTCCCTAAAGCCGAGTAACACAGCGCTGTCATTTAAATATTGTCAGGAGTAATACTTGGGGTCCGAAACGATCGAGTCCGGGGATGCAAGAGGAGGGGTAGCCTTGTTGGTTCATAGAAGCTAAAAAACTTTCGGGTTTTTGAGAGTACCCCTCTTCTCCGATCTATTCTAAAAGCCCAGAATTCATCTTTGTGGACTTGGACCATAGATGCGCTATGTTGGTGGTGGGAGAGGTCTTTGGTGAGGTCTCGAAGTTTTTAAGCGGTCTACAGCCACGTGGTTATTTTAGGTGACTTCACGCCGATTTATTGACCACAATGCCTACAGTCGTCAGCTGCGAGAATTTTGGGAATTCTCCTGGCTGGGCCTACGATTTCTTCTGTTTGCGGCGACGCAATCACCACGCATATCAATGACAGTAAATAAAAGTGATCGTAACCGCAACACCTTACGTCATCGATGTTATCCAAGGTCAGCTTCGTCATTTTTCGAGAACATTCGACTTATTTTCAAGGTCAAATCCATTTTTTTCCTAGATCATTCGACATTAATTTTTTCCGAGGTCAAATCATTTTCGAGAACAGTCCCCCGACGTTAATTTTCGAGGTCAGAGTTGACAGCCCTAACCGGAAAACGCATCAGACGTAACGGCAACTGCAACGGGAGGCCCTAGACGTTAGTCCGGCACCAGCCGACTGCTAGCCTACTCGGACCCCCCCTCCCCCGTCGGCCCCCCCCCCCCCCCCCCCCCATGGCTGTGTGTTGTCTAGACGGAGCAAGATTAGAAAGACGAGCTCCAATCACTGGCAAAAGGCCTTAGCGCATGAGAAAATCCTGCCTTCACTCTAAGAGGTTTAATGTGGCCGTTTTTTTCCGTGCCAACCCCACCCGTGGGCCGTGTGGGGTGGAGTACCCGCCCCCTCCCTCAGGGAGGCGTCGGAAAAATTATGTGATCCATAATTTATCGAGAGAAAGGGCCCGGGGACTCGAGGGCAAAACCCACCACTGCGCGTCCCACGACCCTCGTCCACTCGAAAGCACGAAGTTAGCCTCGTTAGTCTCGGAAAAAGCTGGAGGGGACCAAAACCGCTCCCTCTCGAGTAGACGAAGATGGGTGGTGGCCGTAATCGACCGCGGAAGCCAACGCGGGCGACCAACCTTGCCGATGAGGACCGAGAGCGCGCGATAGAGCCCCTCCTCCTCTTCACCCACTTGGAGGCGGATGCTGACACACTCGCTCCCTTGGGGCGGGAGGCCAATGGTCATCGGGCCGGAGGAGAAAGAGAAACCTAAAGGTAAAATCGGTGGAAGGCAACTAGCCGACTTTTATCGACTTGCCGATCAGCCCGAGGCTCCAAGAGCTTAGAGCCACCTCCTCCGAGCACGTGAAAAAGCTAAGAGGATCGCGCTAACCAGCAACAGAAGTCGTCAAGTTAAATTAACAATAGAAATCCCTTGAGCTCAGCAAGGCGCCACGACGGGCCTCATTAGATTATGGAATACGTTAGGGGCCTGAAGACCCATCGCAGGCATGTATTCATATAAACACGTTAAAACGGAAAACTAAGAACCGTCGATGGCCGGTGAAACGGGGACCAAATAAAAAGCCTTGGAAAATCTAGTGACGGCGACCATAGTCCCGGCTCTAATAGGAAGGTGCAGAAGCACCCGTTGGTCCTCCAGCCTTAAAATGGGAGGCCGGAGAAACGATTGAGGCCTTTCAGATTTAAAATAAGCGGGCCCGCCGTACGGGCTTTGGGCACTTTCAGTTGTCCTTCGAACGCGAGGAGTCACATCGTCTGACACAGCTTCTCATCTTCTGTGTTTCCTTCTCTCTCATTAGTGGTGTTTTTCCGTCTTTGTGTCGCACCGGGCAAGCGTAATTGTCGGACTTTTCGAAAGATATCGCGTTTCGGCTTATCATCGTCATTCTGTGTTATCATTCGCTCGTGTTTGCACCATTTCCGGCGAAGAACCTACGTAATGGTCTGCTGCAAAGTGCAGTAGGGGACTTCACTACTCCCCAAGAAAACACCAAATTTCGGTTTGCCTGATCTTTTTCACCCTGTATTGGCACGAGTTGAAAAACCTTGATAACTTCAAAAAATGAAGAAGAGCTGCGATCAAATGGAAATGTGTCAATCTCAGGTAAAGGAGGGCTGCGATCGGCGGGATCGAGAGTGAAGAATCGTGTGTAATAACATCATAATCGTAATAACCACCCCTGATGACCGAGGCATCTTTTTTTAAGGTTGTTAAGCAAATAATGGGAATTCCGCCCCGGGACCCGACGGTATCCAGCCAACAATCAAAAAAATATGCTCACCTTTAGCTCACCCCTATTGTTTCACCTATTGTAATTTGTCAAGTAAAAGGGGCAAAGTTTCCCGACAATTTTCAAGGTGGCTAAGGTTGTACCACTTTTTAAGGGCGATGTAAGCAGATCAGCAACTACAGGGCCACTTCCGATGCTAAATTATCCTGGGGAAAATTATTGGAGAGATGGTGAAAACCTGCTTGTCAGTATCGCTCGAGTCAATCGGATCTGAGTACCGCCAATCTGGGTTCAGGGAAGTGTCCGCAGTGAAAATTAATGAATGAATGAAATGTTTATTCAAGCTCAGTCCCATGTCATCACACTTGAAAAATATTTATATGCAACAACATCACTTAGTGGCAATGGGTTACAAAACATAACCGTCCTGCCCACGGTTTTAATTTTATTTCTATTTGTTTAGTTTATTTTATTTTTTTTACTGTAACATCCTCCGTTTCCTATACTAATAAATTCACTGCTTCTAATGTAGTAACTGCAAAAAACAGGTTTTATTTCATATTTTATATCTATAAGCTATCCACAATTCTCACTTAAATACAACAAAGGTTTACACTAAATTACACATAAAATTACCATATTTACCCAAGATAAGGTTACGAGTATTTGATACAACACGCTTTCCTAACATGGCTTGGTACCTAAAGATGGTAACTTGGGCCGCTAGAAAAGTAAATTGTTCACTTTATACTTTCCTGTACGCGCCCGCCGCGTTATGTATCGACTTAGCCTGTCCAGTTCTTTCCATTTAACCAGGCATAAGCTCAATCCTGCTTCGCCTTGCTTCCTGAATATCGAACCCTATACTCCTCCGCTAAAACATGGGCACGCTGTTTGCGATAAAATGTTTCAACATTCTCCGGGGCCAATCCTACGCACATGGGAGCAACTGTATTGCCTCTGTCCTATCATTGCATGGTTATTTAGGTGTGAGCATTTCGCTCCTGGCCCTCCATTATGTTGCCTCCAATCACCTTGAAATCGCCTATATCCAGGTAACTTGTTTGGTCATGGTCAGGGCTGCGTAGCAACGTGATGGGCCGATTTCTTCCAGCCTCGTTCAGGCAATTTGACTCTCCCTCTCAAGCTTTCCCTTTTGTCTAGGAGATTATCGCCGACACTGCACGATTGCCTTAGTGTTAGGAAATTCGGGGTTTCTCCCATATACTGCGCCACAGTCCGGCCCATGCCCTCACCCATCCCAACCAGTCCTGACACCTCCTTCTCAACGACATAGGTTAGTCTTTTCGGGCTCTATTGGCAACTTTTTTCAAGTTACACGCAGTGAAGAACCAAACGTCGTGTACAAATATCTTGTTTAGGCCTAGCTCTCGGTACACACAATAGTCTGGCGTGTTCATTGGTATTCTTCATTGTTTCTTTTGACACCATATTTTAACAGCTTTTTCTATTTGCTCAAACTGCTGATGAAACCCAGCCTGAGCCCCATAGTCATCACTGTGTTTAATGGCAGACTGGAAAATTTCATTTTTTGCTTTGCCGGTATTTTTGTTCTGTCCCAGAGCCGCCCCACCCTTCCTATTGCGAATTTCGTTACTTAAGTTTTTCGTTCCATGTGATGTTGCAGTGCCATGGAGGGGGTGAGGGTGACGCCCAGTATTTGTACCGACTCACCACTTCAGCCGTTCCCTCTTATATGCCATCTTTCTGACCTATCCAGCCCACCTCCTCCAGGCGGCACTTCACCCACCATGATCTTCGATTTCTCGTGTTTAATCGTCAGATTCCCACTCTTCCGCAAAATCAGCCAGATTATTTATCATTTTGTTTCTGCAGAAGCCGTTGGTTTCGGCAAGGAGCACTATGGTCGTCTGCATAACATAAGCACGCTCCACAATTTTGTCGCCGACTCGCAACCCTCCATCCAAACAGTCGACTAGGTCATTTAGGAAGGGGAAAAGTAAAGTGGCTTATCAGACATCCCTGTTTAAACTCCAGAGTGGGCTTATCCGACATTCCGATGTCGCATTGTTGACGATCCCTGTTCCACATTATACACAAAAACCTTTACATGAGCAGGGATACCAGGTTAAATCGGCAATCGTCTTCCTAGACTTGAAGAAGCATTTGATTCAATAAATAGGCTCTTTCTATTGAGGCTCCCTGGAAGATGGTGGGTATATTTGTGATGGACGGTTGCTTTGAGTGGGTTCACAAGTTATTTAGCTGGCCGAACGCAGTTTGTTGCCGTTGGTGATACCAACCAGTGGCGGAAAAGGCCCATAGAGTTTGGCGTAATTCAGGTAGTACTCTAGACCTGCACTGTTTTTTAATTTATTAGATCGCCTCGCCTCTCCTTTCCCCAGAGGTGGACATTGTCCTTTTTGCAGATGATGCAGCTGTGGGCTGGTTTCGTGGTCCCACATGGGAGGTGTACTGTCTGAGATGCAGTTCTGTTGGAGCGGGTTTGGTTGGATTGCTTGGGCATTTTCCTCTCGCTGCATCTACCAAACCAGTTTTGCTCATTGGCGGTGTGACGTGCCGCCTCATGGAGACCTCAGTATCCATTCGTTTCGTGCTCTTCCTGGTGCCCATGTAGCCTGTATACCGCTTGAAAAGAGTAGATAAATTTACGTACTTGGGAGTTTACATGACTCGGCACTTTGTATGGGACCAACACTATCTTCCTATTTATACACGAAGCTTCGAAAATTTGTCTACTTATTTTACCATGTGAACCATATTGGTCCAGGCAGAGGTGAACTATGTTGTATCATTCATTGTGGCCCAGTCTCTGCTCCAGTATGGAATAGTGGTGTGGGGGTGACATTTTCAGCCACCTGAGAAAACTGGTTATTTGGCAAAAGCAATTCTCAGGTGATGCTGGGAGGTCTACCCCCGCCTTTTTGTTTCCCGGAGGTAAAGGTTTTCACCCTCAGGGCCCCCAAAATGGGGTTCATCAAATTTTGATTTGTACTACCACCTGAACCTCTGTTGTAAATGCAACCGTATAACCCCACACATTCAACTAGATTTCAACTTCTGCAAAACGTAGTAAATCCAGAATTCATTTAAACATTGACTAGTAAGAGTCCGCAATTTTACTACACATTTGTCTATACCTCTCTCTGCCCCCTCATATGAAGGCAGCCCTAGTTCACTCACCCGCGCCAACCTACAAGAACTTAATTTTTCAACGGTTGATTCACCTTGGTCGACGAATATTTGAAAAATATGCTCATCAGAGTTATATGTTTATACTACCGACTAGAAGAATTATATATATTTTATATATATTTTTTTTTTTTGTTATTACTTAATTTATTAAGTTTCTCATTTTGTATTTTTTAATTTGTCGTAGAACACTCGGCCCGTCAATTCAGGCACTACCTACATACGGCCTTATTATTCGGTAATTTTTTTTGTTTGTAAGTGTCTCTTGATTTTTGGTGTGATAAAATTTCTTTCTCTCTCTCTCTCTCTCTCTCCGTCTCTCTCTCTTCTCCTTGTCTCCGCCTTGTGTCACCCTGGTCCTCCCCTGTATCAGCCGGGTTTTTGCTTCGGTCTCTCTCTGCCGTCTGAACTCCGTCTAGTGAGATGCGTTTTCAGCTATTTGTTTACTTTACTGCTTTCGTTACTTTCACTCTATCTTCTCCGAGCCCTTCACGCTATCTATTTTTTCGGGTGCCCTGTCGTTTGTACTGCTATCTGCTTTCTTCTGTTCTTCTGCCTAATCTATTCTTTGTTAAGTGGGTTTCGCCCGTAGATGTGAAATAAATTTAACAAATGGAAAGAGTACGCTATTCGCTACGGGGGGATGCAAATTTAGTGTATAACTGAAGCAAACAGAAGCTACCAAAATTGAACTCCATGTTGACTCCCGCCCAAGCGAAAACCGCTTCATTTCCCACATCGAAACCCGAAAGCCCGCCTAACTCCCTCTCTTTATGAGAAAAATAATGGGGATGCGAATTTGGGTGTAAAATGACGCTTGACAAAATTTAATGCTTTGAATTGAACGCATAGTAGGTTTTCCGCCCTAGGGGACTGCCACGTTCCCCGCCTGTCAACGCACGGTAAGGCCCGCAAAGTTTCCCTTTTCTGAGATGAATTTTTCTGCTAGTGGACAGTAGAGAGCAAATTTGGTGTTACAGTGATGTCCAACAATTGCTCTGAATTGAACGTTACTTATGATCCCCTTAGCAGCTTGCATCATGCATTGCTACTTGACGCTGGGGAAGACCACAAACTTTCTCATTTGGGGTACGATACCGCAAGCAAGCTCCACTTGAACGCTAAAGGCTGCACACAATGAGACTGTTCCGATTCCCGCCAGTTTGACGTCGGCAGGGCCTGCAAACTCAACTCCCCTTTTCTCTCTGAGAAGCATTACTACTTGCAAAAACGCACTGTGGGGAGACGAATTTGGTGGTACAATGACGCCGATAAATGCTCCCGAATTGAAATGCTCCTCCTAGGGGGCTGCATCATGCCCCACAATTTCGCCGGTAAAGGTCTGCCAACTCTCAGAGGACGGATGGAGGTGAATTTTGTTTACAGTGACGGCCGATAAATTCTCCTAATTGAATGCTCCTCGAGGGGTCTGCATCATTGCCCCGATTTTACGCTGGTAGGTCCTGCCACTCTCCAGAAGTGACTGTGGAGGTGAATTTGTGTACATTGGACGCCGACATGTGCTTTGAATTGATGCTATGTTTCTGCACCTTGGGGACTTGCTTATTCCTTGCATGTTGACACCACCCGCAAGGCCCGCAAACTCCTCTCTCCTGAGAAGAATTACCTATTACGACGGAAGAGAATGCACATTTGTATATATATGAAGCCAATTCTGAGAGGAATCACAATGCCAGCGGTAGAGGGGAGCGAATTTAATGTACATGAACATGTACAAGTGCCATGAATTTTATTCTAGAAGCCCTCCGCCTAGGAGACCGTTCGTTTTCCCACCGGTCGACGCCAGCAAGGCCCACAAAAATCACATCATTCCTAGAGACTTATTCTGCTAGCGATGGGGGGCGTGAGAGACGACCCTAGTATACAATGACGTGCCGACAAATGCTTTTGAATCGAATGCTAGTAGGCTCGCCCAGGGGCTGCTTCGTTTACACCCACCGATAGACGCCGGCTAGGTCCTGCAAACTCACTCAGAGAACCTTAACATCATTAGCGACGGTGGGGATAAATTTGGTGTAAAATGACGCCGACTAATGTTCTTATGAATTCTGGGAGAGCTCCGCCTTTGGTGCTGCCTCATTCCCGCCAGTTGAACGCCGGCAAAGCCCGCAAACACCCCTCACTATTAGCAACGTTTTGCCTTTACTCCACCTTGTCTTTCTGGTCTCTCTCCCTCATCTCAGCCGTCTGAACTCCGTCGAGTAGGATCGCGTTATCAGGTATTTGTTTACGTTTACTGCTTCGTGACTTTCACGCATCTCTCCGAGTCCCTTTCACGCTAATCTTCTTCCTTCTAAGATGGAACAACACTCCAGGTTTCCTAATAAAAACCGGCGGATAGCACCGCCTGTCAACACACTTTTCTTCAACGAAAAACCAATTTCGCCGTTGCCAATCTGAAATAAAGACGGAAGATTTATGGAACAATGAGGTTCCGCTAACAATGAAACCAAAGAACAATTCCACCTATTTACATATACAACGTCGCTAATCTCAATCACCTAGTCAAGGATTTAAACACTTAACACCGGTAATTCGTCCACCGTACCACTGGAAACAACTGTCAATTAATATGGAAACAATAGATTGTTACCGCTCTGGCCGTCAGAGTACCTGAAGCTGCTCACGCCCGAATTCCCACACTTACCAGATTAAAACGAAGCGCCCGGTTGCCGAGTAGTCATTAGGGGCTCACATCACACTAACTGGTCTTCTCTAGTCATTGAAGAATTAAAACTGCGGGATATGAACAGTACAAATGGTACCAGCTCTGCACCCTGTCCACGACCCCCATGCCTATCTTTTTCCTTGATACTTAAAAACCCATGCAAAAAAATTCCCGAAATTTACCTGTCACTCACTTTGTTCAACCCATTGTGCGATGAACTCCAAACCAAAACGTTCAGTGATTCAATGCCACACATGCCAAGCTTCGGACACCAAAAATTATTCTCAACCGAAATCCCTAAGTGCGTTAAGTGTGATGGTTTTCATAGTACTGATCCATGCGCCAAAAATGGACGGCCCTCCATCTGTTACTAACTGCAAAAGAAAGGCGGCCCCACACACGCCGACACACTATCCGGTTGTCCAGTCCATGTCAACATTCAAAAGCTTTTGGACTACGCCACACGAAAAAATCAGCTGCTTACAGCCCCCATCTGAAAGTTCATCGAGATGTTACATGTCCCCCATCCATCTACCCAGTCTCAAACCAACCTCTCGACGATCTACACACCCTATTCACTGCTGTCAAAATCAACCCCAACCCTCTCCACACTACAACTAGCCATACAACATGGGCGTCAGCATAGATCCTGCCATCTCCGAAGCTTCACGTAACTGGACCAACTACAATCTCATTCACCCCCTGTTTCTATTTTTAAACCAATTATGCCCAATTATTATCATGACCCTTCTCCTTTACACACAACGATCTGGTACTGTCACATGGAACTGCAGGGGGCTGGCCAACAAATTTCACGAATTAGAATTATCGCTAAGCAAAACGATTCCGACATCGTCCTACTACGAGACAAGATGCACCTAATTCGATTTTTATATGGCCGGGGTCACAGTTTAACAGAGCATACCATCCCCAATCTTCTGGTACAGAAGGCAAGCGGCTCTGCATTTTGATTACAATAATAACGCCCAACGAACTGCTTCCTATCGCGAACCTGAGGGCCCAAGTTGCACCATTGGGATTAGTTCATGGCCTAACAAATTTTCTCATTGGGTCATCCTATTCCGCCCATAAAGGCAAAATCACCGCCTTACCAATGAGTTCTCTCTGGGCGATTGCTCATGAAATGGTCAGCATTTTTCTATGGGCGGCACTACAATGCCAACACCCACGCTGGGGCTCAGCAACACGAACCCACCCCCAGGACGTTGCTACGCGATGCCATCCACCACATTAAACAGCTCGAATATTCTTCCAGTCGAACCAATCACTATCCGGCACTCTAACCATTTCTCCCGACGTCCCCCTTGGATTATTTATCGGGAAAGGAATTAGCCAGCTGGCACCCCTCTCCCATGTAATCCCGCGCTGTCCTTGACCTACCCACCCCCGCTCTTTAGGAAGCCTCTCCCCTGATTCAATTGACAGTGCAGTTCGTCAACCCACTATTCAGTTATCCTTTCGATGGGGAAATACTCTGCATTTTGAAATGACTCACAAACTTGAACCTCCCTTTAAACCTCCAGGGATATCGATATAGCCGTACCACTTAAATCAAACTATTCATACGCGGCAAGGGGAAGCGAACACCCTCCAGCGAAAAGAATCTCCCAACCGCTGTCCATAAATATCCTCCCACCCCCCCACATCGAGAATTGTTGATAATTAAACAACACACTACATCACTTGGAAAGGTCATTCCCCCTCTGAGGACAATAACAGTGGGGGGGGTTTCCACCCCCGAGAAAAATCGTGCTTATTTGCAAAAAATTGTGGATCAGTTCCTCTCCGAATTACACGATCCCCGGAGTTTTTCATGCACAGTGGAAGAAGTATCTCTCAGCCTTGCCCTTAACACCAATTTACAGATTCTTCACCCCAGCCGAGGTGAAAAACTCTATCTTCCGCTCACGCAACCAGAAATCCCCAGGTCCCGACGGCATCACACAACCCTGCTCAAGATTTAACCAAACAGACCCGCGTCCTGCTTCACCAATCTACAACGCTGTCCTCCGAACAAGCATTTTCCTTCGAAATGGAATGGAAACACGCTGAATCATAATTATCCTCAACCAAACAAGTCCGCCCATGATCCCAGGAGTTCTCGCCCAATCAGCCTCCTCGTCGATCATTTTCCAAAATTTCAGAGACTTCTTCTGCCTAAGCTGATGCCATTTTTTCAACGGTCATCCTAATTTTTCAGTTCGGTTCCGGCACATGCACTCATGCCAACAGCACTCCATCGCGTGCGAAGAAATCCTTGACGCCTTTGCAAAAACGCGAAATATCATTGGCTTGTTTCTCGACCGGGAAAAGGCATTGACGGGTATGCATCCTGAGACTGCTAAATACAGATAACACCCTCCGTCCCTGACACCTACGACCGCATAGTGCATCATTCTTGGGCAGAAGCGGACTTTCCACGTTAAATGCGACCATGCCAAGTCCTAGTAAAAGCGCTTCAGCTTCATTTCCGCAGGCAGCCGCATGGGGCCAATCGCCTACTTGATTACGTCTCGGACGTTTCAGCTTCATCAGAAAACTGTCACAGCAATTGTTTTCGGGATGATCATGTATTCTATCCCGGATGAAGACGAAAGGCCTCTAACAAATTGCAACATCCCGTGCGAAGCACGAGTCATGGAACGGATAGTGGAAAACAAAAGTGAATCCCAAAATCAGCATGGTCCCATTTACCTACAACGAATATACTCGACCCCCCCGATCACTCTATCTCCGAGAAGAAGTAAACCAAGGTTGGGAACGTACGTTACCTGGGGATTAATCTCCATTCAAACCTCACTTCAATCACCACATTGGGACCCGTCAGAGACTCAGACTCGCATCACCATGAAAACTCTATGGGACAGCATCGCACTGGACCTATCTATCAAACGTCCTGCTCTACCTCGGATTATCAGGCCCGTATGGTTTAGCGGATGACTTCTATATGGGTCTACACAAAACCCAAATTAAAAGATTCAGCGTAACAGCAGAACAGGGCCCTACGACTGATCGCACGCGGACCTTTGTACGTCAGCAAACGCAACCGGTACACTTCAACCGGGACTTGGCCATACCGAAGTTAACGTCACTGCAATCATAACCAATTCTAACCAGACTACACATCCCGCATTTTCACCCCCATCCCAATCAACCTCGCACCATTGGACATCCTTCGAACGGTCCGCCCCCAGATCAAGAGACTCAAACTAAAACGTACCATAGATATCCTACCACCATCAGTGAACAGTAATGAACTCGAGAACTCTTTGCTATTCAAATTCCTGAAAGGACTGTAATGGACAGTGACCTTCAATCAAGTTCCACGCATCTCTTCAAAGTGTTGCATTTATCACACCACTGTCACAACAAAGAGTAATTGTAATACAAAAAGTTAAATTAATAAAAAAATCTCGCCTCCGCCTTGTGTCACCTGGTCTCCGCCCTTGTTCTTCTGGTCTCTATTTCGCCTCCGCCCTTGTGTCATCCGGTCTCCCCTTGTCTCGCCTGGTCTCCACCTCGCCCCACCTTGTCTACGATTTGTATCCACCTATTCCACTAAATTTTGGACCTGAATCGATTGGATAGGTCTGGACCGCCCCACCCACTTTTCCCCCCATTCGAGGAAAACCAACCCGTGGTGTAAGAATTTGCAGGTTTTGGTGGTTATTCTCTTGAATAAGTCACGCTATGTTTCCATGGCAAATGGGTCAACCTCTCCATTCGGCCTCAAAATTTTTTTTCTGGACGTTTTCATGATGGGCCTAGATTACAAAGAGCAATGTCCAGTTCCCGTCCGCCGCCGCCGTCCACAGCCGTTTTTGGTAGTAGAAAATTTCTAAAAATTCTGAATTTGGGCAGGGGTTCTGTTCCGCCTAGGACGTCCCCCAACTTTTCAGCCGAATCGGACGCAAATTTGTGGCGGGGTAGGGGTCAAAATGTGTTTTTTGAAAATGGCTTTTCGATTTTGGGCGATCTAGGCTGAGTGGGGTATCATTTTCCACTAAATGTTTGGACGCCTGAATCAAAATGAAATGGTCTCCAGACGACGGCACCCAGTTGAAGAAGTTATGGGTCAAATTGGGTATATATACCCATTTTGAATTTTGTTTGATGATTTATCTCGGATCCGTAGGGCGTGTGGGTTATCATTTTCCCTAATTCTTGGAAGCTGAATCCATGAAGTGGGTCTCAGGACGATGCACCCACACTGGAAGAAGTATGGTCGATTGGTATATATTACCCATTTTGAAATATGTGGTTTTTAGAGATTTCTTGGAACCTAGGCGTGTGGGGTACTCATTGTTCCGACTAAATTTTGGAGCTGAATCATGGAATGGGTCGGGACCCAGCTTGGCACCCACTGGAAAAGTTATGGGTCAATTGGGCTATTTACACATTTTAAATAGGTGTTTATGAGATTTCTGGACCCTGGGCGTGTAGGGTATCATTTTCCACAAAATGTTGGACCCTGAATCGATTGGAATGGGTCCCGGGACCCGCCGCACCTACCGTTATCCCCATTTCCTTTTCCATGTTCCCCCATGTGAAGAAATGAGTCTCCTGCGCCCTGGTCTGCCGAATAACCACCCGTGTGTAAGAATTTTGCAGGGCGTTTTTTAAGCATATTGTACAGTACATTATGAATAAAACGACTTTGACGTCGAGGAAATTGTTTTCTTTCAACGGTTCTCAAAATTAGAAGGTACTTAATGTGACAAATTCATAAAAATATTGTTTATAATAAGTGGAATAATTAGTAAGTTACGAGCAAATTGTCTGTGCCCATATGGTCCCTCTCAATCTCAAATTGACGGTAACTTTTATTAGATCCCAATAGTCACCGCAAATCGGTGTTGTGATAGTATAATGTAAGGTAGCAATAGAGGGTGGATTCCCTCCAATTTTCAACTTCCTAAACAAATCCGGATTTTGGTGGTGGTTCAAACATTAAAAACGTCTCCTGAAAAGTTGGGAAAAAAAAAAAATTTGAGTTACCCACTTATTCACTGGGGCTGAACTCAGCCAGACTTTGAATTCATATTACCACCCCTTTTGGCCGTTCTTCTTCTCAGCCTAAACGATCTATTTTGCTTACTTTTTCTCTTATTCACTAGTCCTCAAACATATATACAAGTTTTGTTGGTTCGCAACACAAACGTTAAGTTTTAAAAAAGCAAACTTTTATTAACACACAGAAATTAAGGGTTTACACCCACAATGGGGTCGTCCCTTTGGCCCGCCCCGATAGCAATTCTTATCACTTCAGGTAGGTTGTTTTTAAGTTCTTAGGTCTGTGCACACTTACAACACGAATTTATTCCTACGAGTGCCAGCTTAAACTAGTATAAAATTCAACATCTTCCTTCGTCATTGTTATAGTGCCGTCTCAGCCTGCTCGTAAGGCACTTACATATGCATACAGCGTATTCTGCTAAGCCTAGAGTTAAGAAACAATATTGTTAAGAAACTGTAGAAAGTTTTTCTAACACCTTCAGTGTTTCAGGGTCGCCGACAGATAATAGGTGTTCGAAAGGGGACGGTCAACCAATGGCAGGACGGGGCATTTAAGGGTAACAAAGAGCACACTCAAAGCAAAATCACGCAAGAAAAACGACGCTGGCCGAAGCCGCGCAGAAAATAGCTCTTCAACGGACAAACACCTTCCGCCTATTCCACCGTTTCCACTTTCACGATTCAAAAACAAAATTAAATTAATTTTTCTCTCACGAAAAATACAATCAGAAAACCATCGATTTTGGTGACTTGAAAATCACGGTTGATCCGGCATAATGGCGTTGAAATATATCATCAAAGTGCGCGAGTGTTTATTTATACATAAGCTTTCGATGAAGTGTTTACCCATTGAATATAATAACGATTAACAAGTTGATGATTCAGTTGTTTAGCTACTTACGGCGGTCCCTTCAAATGAAAATAAGAGAAAAGATGACTAGGTACCACCTCAATGATAAAATACGGAAATGTCGACTGGCACGTTCTGACATATTTTTGTTGTTTACTCCTCGAATAATTAGAGTGAATCTCCTCCGATTCGGCCCACAAATGTTTTTTTGCAAGCGTGTCTTGATCAGAATAAGCAATAGTCGTCCATCCGTCCGCAGATTTGGTAGTATTTTCTAAAAATCTGAAATTTTGGGCAGGGACCCTATTCGCGTCCGGCTCTATTTGTCTCAACACATGCTCCACGTTGTCGAAAATTTCCTTCCAACGGTACAAGAATCCTCGTAGAAAAAAGCCACCAAAACGCCATCCTCCGATAGCTTTTAGTACTCGTACGTGCGGTTCTGTCTGTTTTCTATACAAAATGTAGTTAGTAAGGGCCCTTTCCTATCATCCACGTAAAATCATCTACCTCTGGTTCATGAGAAAACACCAAATCGTGTACTTTAAGGTAGGGCTCAAACATTTCATGGCACCATTTGGTCCTCATCTGGAATTAATGTATGGGTTTAGGGGTATGATAATGGTTAACCTCTCCGATTCGGCTCTAAAAAATTTTTTTCTGGACGTTTCAATGATGTCCTGTATAAAAAAGGTCAAAGTCCTCCGCGTAACCGTCTGATATCACCTGCGCTAGACTGTTCCTGAGGCACTGTGGGCCATTCAGTCCTTCCCAGTCGTGTTTTTCCCTTTTCTCTTTCTTTGCCTAGATCATCTGGGAGCCCCTCTTAGGGTCCATGGCTTCCCCGTATATGGCACCCCACCCTCTTTCCCGGCGTACCGCCTGCCTGTTGGCAGCCCCAGGTGGATCTTCGACGCCACCGGTACGCCCCGGGTTTTTCCACAGGGTCTTTTAGTTCAATCTTTTGCTCTGCTACCGGCCTCCGTACTACCAGCCACCTTAAGGTGGCGGTTTTCGCGCCGCGACAGAGGACAGGAGCCGAGACAGGCAGACTTGATACCACCAGCGACCGCGACCGTCACTTGACATGGAGAATGTATACGCGACCGTTCGCGAGCGAGACAGGACAGATAGACCGGACGCGAGACAGGAGACAGCGAGACGGTCGCTGCTCCGGAACAGTAGTGTCTCCGTCGCGCTGTGAAAGCCACGGTGTTTAGTGTTGAAAAATGAGTTTTTCTGACGAAGACTGTGAGAATCCTGAGTTGAACTATCAGGCAGAACCTCCGCATACATGCACAACTAGATCCCACAGAGACAACATTTGAAGGACAAATAAATATTCTAAACATCTGAGACAGCAAACCGAACGCATTTCCGATATCGGCTCGCACGCACAAAGGCGGTAGTAAATATTTCTTTGCTTAAATCGTTTTTTGCAATCTTCTAGCGTACGGTTTCATCATATAAGTATCAAGACTAACATGCTTCATCTGAAACTAAAAAAATCTGCAAATTCTTACCACGGGTTGTTATTCCTGTATGGGGGAAACGGTGGATTGGCGGGTCCCGGACCCATTCCAATCGATTCAGGGTCCAAAATTTATTGGCAAATGATATTCCACACGTATGCCCTAGCCTAG